>JBBYHM010403743.1:0-12920 GCA_038381775.1 Adansonia rubrostipa
CATCAAGTCGTCCAATATTCTATTGGACCAGTCCATGAGAGCCAGGGTAAGTTCTTTTTGATTGTTATATACCATGTTACTCAGACTCAGATGTGAGTGTCGGATACAAAAATGTGTCTGACATAGATATGTTCATTTTTTTCTATGTTTTTTCCATGAATTTTAAGGGTCCTTGGAGGGTTATATCCTCATGCCCATGTCTTAATATGTGTTAGACAAGAAAAATGATGAGTCGGAGCAACATAAGTTATGTATTGCATTAATTGTCAAAAATCTATTTGTTTATACCCTTTTTGAAACGGAACTCATGTTCTTGATTTTATAAACAACATTTTGTCTCTGAAATATTGGTATATTTATTTACACCAATGAATTTATTGCTTAATCTTATCCGACTGCCAGGTAGCTGATTTCGGGCTTTCGAGAGAAGAGATGGTGGACAAACACGCTGCTAATATACGAGGAACTTTCGGATATCTTGATCCGGAGTATATATCGACGAGGACCTTTACGAAGAAAAGTGATGTTTACAGCTTTGGGGTTTTGCTTTTTGAACTCATAGCTGGCAGAAATCCTTTACAGGGACTCTTGGAATATGTTGAGCTTGTAAGATCTCTCTTTCACTTTCTCTCTTAAAACTAAAGCTCCACATGTTCTGAACCTAATGGGCTTATGATAAACAGGCAGCTATGAGTACCGAAGAAAAAGTCGGGTGGGAGGAGATCGCCGATTCCCGATTAGACGGGAAGTTCGACGTGCAAGAACTCAACGAAGTAGCAGCTCTCGCGTATAAATGTGTCAACCGCGTTCCCAAAAAACGACCTTCCATGAGGGACATCGTGCAAGTGCTAACACGAATCCTTAAAACTAGACACAGGAAGAAACACCAGAAGTCTCTGTCCGCAACCGCAGATGAGATTTCGGTTGACCTAGAACAAGGAGAAACTAAGATCCCGATAACCGAGCACCAACACCGGAGAGAAGAGTCCATGGACAGCGCAGCCGACACAATCGAAATCTAGTCAAAGGGTTTCTTCCATTTGTTAATTTATTAAAAAAAAAAATTCTCGGTTTGATCTTTTGTTTTTGTGATATATACGTCAAGATGTGAAGGAGCTAAAGCTAAAAGCCAGGTTTGATTGAAGTATTTGAGTTCTGATTTTGAGTGGGTGTAGGGTTAAAAGCCATTGTTTTTAATTTGGTGTAACATAATTAGGTTTTTTTTTTTTTTTTTTCTTTTATTTTTGCTGATCTAATTTTGTATATTAGTACTTCAGAAATGAAAGCATAGGTCATGTCTTTCTGAAAATGTTGTTCTTTTTCAGTATACTTCACCAAGCTTACAAGGTTTGGGACCGACTTTTTTTCCCCCAAAAATATACTAACAAAATTAAAATCCAATTGATTCTTTGTACACTTGGGTTGGATTACGGATTGATTTTTTTTTTTTAGAAACCTTTACTTAGGCTTAGTTTGTAGTTTTAAAATATATTAAAATATTATTTTTATATTAATATTTAAATATTTTATAATAAATATTATTTTTATATTGATATTTAAATATTTTATAATTAAATTTAAATACAAATGTGGTTCCTGTTGGATGAACTAGCTTGGCTCTAATCATTGAATTTCGTATTTATATTCTGTTGAATACGAGTTGGACTTGTCAAACCAAGTGGACTGGTTGCCTTTTAGCAAGTCTAATTCTTTGCATATTCAATTAATTTTTCTAGTTGTATAACAAATTAGTTTACAAATAAAAAAACTGGAAAAGGGAGATAATAGAGTTGAATGTTCGGATGTTGTTAAATTTAACTTTAATCAAGATGGAACTATCTTATATTTATGAAATCATTTAGAGGTGAATATTTGATCGGTTCGGTTTTAAAATTTTTAAAATCGATTAAATTAATAAACTTATAAAACCTACCCAACCACAGGAAAAATCCCAAGATCAAAATAACTGAACAGAATTTAAATCAATTAGTTCGGTCAGTTTAATTAGCTTTAGCATTTTAAAAAATAAGTTATATAATTATTGCATATTATAGAATATATGGCATAAATAATTTATTATATTATATAAGTTTAAATTATTATATAAATATATTTTACTTATATTATATAAAGTATAATTAAAAGGGTTTTTTAATTTAATCGATTCAGTTATCAATTTTAAAAATTGATAACCGACTGAACTAATTAAATAAATCATTTTTTTATAACCTATTAATTTGAAAACTAGATAAATCAAATTAAATTAATCATATTTAATTGGTTTGATTAATTAAATCGATCCAAACAAATCAATGCTCATCCCTAAAAATATTCCTTCTTATTATAGGCACCAATTCTTGATTCAGTTGGTCGAAAAAGTCTTTTTTTTTTTTTTTACTATTGTTATAAATTTGTGCAAGAGTGCCTTCTGTATATATGTATATATAAAAGATTCTCACTAAGTAAGAAAAGAATTAAGTAAAAATTTATATTGTAATCTCTATATATCGTACCGTAATCATATTGTAATCTATAATATATTTTTTTTATAGAATAATCTCTAATATATTTGATCACATTTATTAGTATTAAAATTTATACTAATCCTATTAATCCCATCCTCTTATCAAATTTACTGAAACATGAATTCTATATACAATTTCAGACGGCAACTTTTGTCAGCAAATAATGAGAGAAATTTAGATATAATACGAATAGAATAATTTAAAAATAATTAACAAAATATGTACATATAGTATTGTGTTTAAAATTTTAGTAATTTTAATAATTTATGTTATGGTTATATAAAAGGGAAGACACAACACAAATAATCAAATAATTTATACTGAGAGAGGACTAACCCAAAGTCATGATTGGTTTCAGCTAATTTGAATTTAGGTCTACTCAACTTAGGGCCATTCAAAACCCATGATCTAATATTTGATTCTAATGTATCTGTGTTATTATAAAACTATTGACTAAAATGATATTTCAAATTAAAAGACACTAATTTAATTAAAAAATTAAAAAAATTCTTTTTTCACTTAATACAATTACTCACTTTCTTTTTCTTTTTTACTTAGAAAATACATATAGTTTTTAATAAATTATTTCTTTTAAAAAACAAATTAAAAGAGAAAATTCACCTTGTTTCAAACTCTAATTTAATATATATATATATATATATATATATTAATACTTTACTCTTCCGAAAAAAAAATTGACTCACATTGCTAATAGAAATAACAATTCAATTGTTTAACAAAATAAAATGCAAGAAGAAAAAATAGATAATTTTTATGAATGATCATTCATTTTGCGCATGCTTTGGAAGCCTGTGCTAAGAGAATCACCAATATTAATATTGGTAGAATCGGAACACCCACGTTATTAGTGATTTTTTAAGTTTTGAAAAAAAAAATAGTTATTAGAAACTTGTTATGTAGATATGGATTTTTTTTTTAAATAAAAAATATATTTTATAAAAGTTTAAAGAAAAACAAAAGTATCCTTTATTTAGCATTAATTTATTATAATATTTTTGAATTGTTTAGTAATCTTTTATTGAATTGATGTTATTTTGCTCGTATTATCAAATTTAGGGATGGTAGCAAAATAGATATTTACACATTTATGTAATATCCTAATTCGAACAAGTGCTTTAAACTTTAAATTCATTTATTATTTGCATTAAATTGAAATATTACTAACCAAATCTGAATCTAATTCAATAATATTATTCATCGGATACCAGAATTTGTTAAAAATTAAAATGCAATAACTAACTAACCTTGAAAACCAAGGTTTGATTCTTTTCATGAACATAAATTTTTGTATTTTCAAATAAATAGATAATAAATTCAAATATTGGCATCCATTATCAGCATAATTATTGTGAATTTGGATTGAGGATTCAAACATGGATTCTGATAGCTTATTTGGGTATCTCATTGCATTGTTCAAAAGAGAAATGTAGATTTGGACAATGGATGTTCGAAGTTTCATATCTATATTTAGTGTAAATAGTAATTATAATATCTGAATCTGTAAAAAAATAGATCTGAAAATTATGAATATCTAAACTTTAAGAAAGTACAGTTTATCCTTTTTACTTCTTGTTTCCTTAATCATGAATATACTCCTATAATTGTATTTCTTTTTTTTTAAACAAAAAAGACTATAACTATCAATAAAAAAATTATAAATATTAGAATTTAAATGTTTATTTTATTAAATATTATAATTTAAAAATAATTATATAAATTAATTGAATTAAACTCTAAATTGAATTGCACTTTTTAGTTAGTGAGGAAGAAAGATGTGCTTGTCCTTCTTCGTCTTCGCCTTTCAATTTTCATTATTGTACTTTTAAATTTTCTTTAATTGATTAAGTCATATTTGTCGGTGTTATACCGGCCGGTACGTATCGGTTTCAACATATAACGGTATTGGTGATAGTTGATTTTATTTCGATCTGTACCGACCGTATCGGTAGGTATCGACCTATTTCGGTAGTACAGGCCGAAAATAGCCGTACCGGTCGGTGCATAATATAAACTTATAAAAAAAATAAATCAACACTGATATTAAATCTGATGAATATTATACACAATTACTCATAAATTTGATGAATTTTAGACATAATTACTCATAAATTTAAATGATTATTAAACAATTTTAACTTTACTACGTAACTGATATTGATTTTTTTATATTTGATAAAGTTTTTTTTATAGAACATTATATATATTGATGAATATTTAATATATAAAATTTATTTAATCTCATTTATTTAATATTTAAAAATATTTTTCATATATATAAATAAAAAAATTCAAATTTTGATAAATCCAAAACGGTACACCGAAATACACTAGTATCGATATGTACCTGTACCAGAACAAAAACGATACGCTCGTCGATACGGTACTGACTACATTGGATTAAGTATAAATCCTACACAACATCTTCATGTTATTGAATTCTTACTTGAATTAGGATGTGTTTGATAAAGTATTAAAAATTATTAATATGTTGAAAAATAAAATTTTTAATGATTTAAAATCCTTCAATTTGTTTAATAACTTATATTAAATGTTATATAATTAAAGTTTTAAACAAAAAAGTGTTAAATAGGATAAGTAAAGAGCTATAGAATAGATTAAGTTTTATTTTTAAAAAATTATATTTAAATTAAATTATTTTTTTAATTACAATAGATAAAATATTTAAATTTAACTTTTAATTTTTATCTAAAATTATCTAAAATGGTATAAAATATTATTAAAATTAAAATTTTAAAATTAATAATTTTTAAGATTTTAATATTTATAATTATCAAATAATATAATTATAATTAATACTTAATTTTTAGTAATGTATCAAATATTTTTATAATATAAATTTATTACTAATAAATTTAGTACTTAATTTTTTTTTATTTATCAAACACACTTTTACTGGGAAAAAAAAAAAAGAAAAGAGAAAGACAAACTGTCATTTTATGGTATACAAAGACCCCATCTCCTTCGTCAGCATCCAATTATTATATATATTTTTTTTCTTTGTAAATATTATGATATATAAAATGGGTACGGCAGGTGAACGTACCTGCAAGTTGTTGAATATTTAAAAGTAAGGTTAAGATTCGTATATTTATATTATATTTATATATTTTATTTTTTTATAATTATATTTAAAATATTTTATATTTATATAAATTTTAATATATTTATATATTTATATTTATATTTTTTATTATATTTATAAATTTGTGACTATTATTATCAAGTTTGTGAGACTATAAGTTGAACCCCTGGATTTTTACTGATGCACTAAACAAAAGGCCACGATTCCTGTCAGACTTTTGACATGTGCTGTCTCCAGGATTTGAAGCAGAGTTCTTTGGGATTAATTTCACCGGCTTTTAAAACAGTGAGAAAAAGGAAAGAGCAAGGAAAAATCAAGTCGAAACATCAATTTGAGAAAGAGAGATTATTGTTTCTTTGTCACATTAAGCTTCTTTTATTCAAAATCGGAAAGAAAATTTTATTGTGTATTAATTTATATTATTCAGAACGTATATAAAATATAAATATGATTGATATGAAATACAAATAATGTTTATTTTTTAAATTTTTATATATCTTGATAATATAAGAATCGAGATATAAATATTATATATAAGTATAAAAAAATTCGAGTAAGATAAGTATTGATATATGTACCTTACCCTTTCCCAGCTATCCTAGTGTCCTTGGGAAAATTTCTTTAGAAAGTGTCTGATCCTCACTTTATTTCCTTCTCATACTCGTCACTATCATGCTGTTTTAAGGTACGTGGAAAAATGGCTAAAGCTAGTGATTTTGTTTGTCTTTTGATTGTTATTGTGGATGTAACTGCTAGTAGCCTTAGCGTTCAAGCAGAAATTACCAAAAACAACAAGGTACATCCATCTACAAAGCTTTTCTTTGATTTTTCTTTCTCAAGCAAAATTCAAAGATTGAACGTTAAGAGTGAGTGTTGGATATAAGTATATATCTAATATAGATATATTTAATTTTTAAAATTTTTTATGTATTTAAATAATTTTTTAAAAATTATATCTCAATATTTAAATCTAAACATGCATTGAATACAAACAATAATACGTAACTTTATAAGCTTCGAATCTAAAATTTATATTTTTAACAAGTGACATACACAAGTCTAAAAGGGTATAAGAGTCGAAAGGTGAAGCTTTTCAAGCTTGGGTTGGTTGCATCCATTCTCCTAGGGCCTATCCCATGTTGTTGCTAACTTGCTTGTCTTGTTGCATGTGTATTTGTTGCATAGAAAAGCTTGAAAGATTATCAGCTAACAGGCAACCCAGGTTTGGGTGCCTTGACCTTCTTGCATGTGTTTTTGCAACTTCATTTTTTTTTCTCTTGTTTGGTGGTTAATGATTAATCTTAGTAATGTTAGATATAATTATTTAAATATAATATTAATAAAATAATTAAAATACGATATAAATATATTTTAAAATTTATATAATAAAAATTATTAATTAATCAAAATTTATATAAATAAAAATACTTTAAATATAAATTTAATATGATAAAATATATAAATATGATATAAATATATGAATTATTAAAATTATTATTAATTAAGATAACTATGATAATTAATAATATGAACCAAATTTAGGATACGACTCTTGCAAATTAAAATTTATTATGAAAATACAAACTTAACTTAATTTATTTAATCTCTTTTAAAAAATTTAAATCATAATATTTATAATACTTTCATTTATCTTAGATTGTAACTTTTTTACATTAAAAAATTTATTTTAAATAGCATCATCCAGAAGTCAATCTTGCTAGAGAGTACTAACTGAGCCGAACTGAAGCACCAGCTTAAGCAAGATTAGGTTGGATAACGTCTGGAAGGAGGTTCCAAGCGGCGGACCCCACACTGGCAGGTTTTGGAAGGCCTCGGATGCCTCGAGTCTAGGTGTCTTCTCCAGAAGCCTCCAGTCCCCGGATATGGGCAGATTCTGAAATCCGGTTAATGTGAAACACTAGAATTTGCACCGAGTATTGAGCATCTTTTGTCGTGAGAAGCTGAGCTTGGACCTGAAAAAATTATTTTTGAATTTAAATATTATAAAAATTTAAAATTTGAATTTCGACTTTAATATAAATTTTTTGTCTCAAAATGTTTGTTATTCTCATGTATTTGAAATATATAAAGCTGAATCATATGTGCTGCTTCTGGTTATCAGGATTGTAGTAGCTGTTGGATTTCCAACCCTGGCTATGGGAATGTTGGAGAATTCCAAATCAAAAGGTTCATTCCAGGTTTTGCATCAATCATTTTGTATTCGTTGGAGGGATTTTGTGCTTTATACATGGCTTGTTAAGCATTGCATTCTCTGTTTCCGCAACTATCGGCTTTGAAAAGGGAAGTACTAAGGGACAACAAGGAGACCCTTAAATCATTTCTTACTCAAATTTCGTATCGAATAGATATAAATATATTTAAATTTTTTAAGTATTTTATATACATATTTTGAAGGATTAAATTTTAATATTTATGTTTATTGGGTATGTTCATTGATTATTTATATATTGAACATAAATATTTTAAATATTTTAAGATAATGAGAAGTTTGCTCTACATCAAGTTTCAATCAAATTAGTGGGATAAAAATCAAATTTAAAGCTGGAAAATTGACTTCTATTGATGATCAAACTCTTCTTCTTTTGTTTTTTTTTTTTTTTCATTTTTTTGGAGGTTGCATAAGGGCATGCCCAAACCTGTTTATAGGTCTTATAATCTGCTCAATCCATATTGAATTAGATTTAAATATGATATGTAGTAATTTTAATCAACTCAGTTTCAATTTGAATAATTGTTCATATAATAAAAAATATTTTTATTTAATTTTAATCATAAAAATATCAATACAAAAAATAATTTTTTATTTTTTAAATAATAAAATAAATTTACAAGTTGAGTCAAAACAAAAAATTTAAAAAAATTACAAACCACAATCTAATCATAAGCATGTTGAAGCTTGTCTAATCAATTAGAGTTTGAATTTTGTTAAGAACATCTGTATTTTTTTTTTATTTTTTTGTAATAGGAAAAGAAAGAACAAGCAGAACAGCAATCACTCCAATATATATATTGTCATTTTGCAATGTTCATAAGAACTTTGGACTTTACGAAAATGAATTTGTTTGATTCATAAATAACATGACATGTCTTTCATTAAATTAGTTAGAAGATTGTTGATTAATATGATCCGTTAGTCAAGATTAGTTCTAGTTATCCGTTTGATTAGAATTGGATTAGATTTGAAATAAAATATTTTAAATTTAAGTTAATTTAATTTAGTCTAAAATATTACTTAATAAAAAATATTTTTTAATATTTTAAATAATAAAATAAATTTTTTGAAGTAGACGAATTGCGTTTTGGATAAATAAATTTTTACTATTTGGACTGATTTAGCCCAAACCTAGATAGCTATTGTCAAGATCCTTATAATAATTATACAATTTTTTTGATATTTTTTAAAATAATAAAAATACTCGATTTAAATTAATATTTTTTTTGAACTTAAACTTTGACTTAATTGATTTTTGCACCCACTCTTAAAAGATATCATCGAACAAGTTTGATATTGAAATTACATCTATAAAACTATCCTTTTCCCAAAACTATGATCTTTATTGTAAAAGAAATTAGTAGTTTTTTCATATAGCAATGAAGAGGACACATAACTCTTAAGATTTGTCAGAGTTTTAGACTAAAATCGATGAATAAAAAATCAAACCGATGGTAAAATAAAAAATTAGTAATTTGTTCGATTGAGGCACTATATAAGATTGACTTATTGAACCAGTCAAAAATTCAATTCAATTGATAAAAAAATAGATTGAACTAGTAAAAAATCGATTTTATGTATATTTTTTATTTTTTTTCAAAATTTTATTTGTTATTAATGAGATTTGAAACTTTAATCTGTTAATTTTATATTAAAAAACCATAAAATCAAGTATTTTTTTAATTATCAACTATATTTATTATTTATTTTAAATTAAACTAATATTTAAATATTAAAAAATAAATATATCAAATTAATCAATTGAACCAAAACAAGAGATCTAATAATTAGACACTGACTGAAACTCAAAACTCCTCGACATGATATGCTTGCTATTCGTGAGGCATGGAAACAGATCCGGTTCATTTGTTTATTTTGATATTTGAGTGCTTAAGGATCGAATCACTTCTTAAATTTTTATAATACGTAAATTTATCTAAAACAATATAAATATATATAATTAATTAATATTACAAACTAAGTGAGATTAAATTAAAAATTTTATTTAAAAAATTAAAATAAAATTAAAAATAAAACAAAATTTGATACATTTCAACTTTTTAATTTATTTTACATATTTTTTAAAAATTAGAAACCCACCCATTATTACAAGAAAACTATTCGTATTTAATAAAAATTACCTATTCACAAACAAAGCACCATAATCAAGATTGAACAATAAGCTGCAGTTTGGAAATAAGGATGAAATTGTAAATACGTATATTTAAACTCTAAATTTATTAAATATAATTTTATAAAAATAATTACATTAATTGATTAAACGAAATTTTTAATTTAATAAATCTTACTTACATGTTATGACTCTAAAAAAATTAAATATAAATAAAATCGAATTTAATTTATTTAAATTATTTAAATATATTTAAAAAATAAAATTTAATATATTAAGCTCAAATCATTCCTTTTACAATATTTCTTATCTCAAATTATAACCTCTTTCCGGTAAAAAAAAATGTCTAGAAGTTATAAGAAAAACAGTAAACGGTATACCACCAAAATTATTTACCAGGCAAAAGGAATCAACAATAGGTGAAGGCTTCTTGCTTTCAACAGTCTTTTCGAACAATATTATCCAGAAAAGTTGCATAGCTCTAAGCTTTTCGAATTGATACCCACTAGAAAAATAACAGCCTCAAGATAAAAGCTATAGATTAAAATATTAGACTAGAACATTCGATTGAATTAAAAATGAATAATTTAATTAATCTGATATATTACATAAAATTAGGTGTGATTGAATCAGTAAAAATTATGTTTAACTAGTAAAAATTCAGAAAATGGTAAAAAAAATTATTTAACACTTATATTTTTTTTATAGTTTTTTTGTAATTAATTAAATTTGAATATTTAATTTTTTAGTTTTATATTAAAATTGTATCATTAATTTTAATATATCTAATATATATTTATTAATTATTTACTATATTTAATATTAAAATCATTTTCAAGTATTCAAAACTTTATTTTAATGAATTGTTTAGTTCAATTGGTTGTATCGTAAATTAGAAATCTAATCGATTTAATTTTTAATCCGAATTTTTAAACTTTGATAAAAAAGCTTTTTTTTTTGTAACGAGGCAAAACTTTTATTTTTACTATGCTAGAGTATTGTCTTAGTTATTGATATTTTAAAAATTGGATTGGAAGTTAAATGGTGAGATTTTTAGTTATCGATTGAGTTCGATTAAGTGGATTAAGTAAATTAGTTGATTGTATTAAATAAAAATAGCCTTGGTTAAGCTTGGTCTCTTCCATCATTTGCCACAACAGCATCATGAGACCTGTTTAAAAGCCGAATAACTTATTTGATACGAGTCATAATATGTTATTTTATAATTTAAATCGGTTTAAATAATTATTTATTTAATAAAATAATATTTTTATTTAAATTTAATTATAAAATATATAAATATTAATATAAAATATTTTTTGATATTTTAATATATTTTAAATAATATCTAAATTATAAGATTAGATCAAATTCAAACTTGAACTTAAAATTAAAAAATTTTCAAATAACGATCGAATCTGATTTATGACTATGTCTAAACATCATGAACAACCAATCGATTACATTCATTATTTGATTAATTCTTATGTTGCTTGATTATTCATTATTGGTTCATTCATCAAATCATCAACTTCTAAATTAAAAGATGAAAATCTAACATCTAACGAAAAGCTAATTCAATGTCTATTTAAACTCTTTGGAAATTCGGGGTCGTTACAGTTAGAAGAGCTTCCAGCCCATTGCACTACTTGGAACTTTCAAATGGGGCATTAAAGGACTTAAAATTGAATCTACTTAATTTTACTCACATTTTATTATCTTATATACGATTATATAAATATAATATATATAAAAATATTGTATACACGACACAACACAAATATATATCTTAAAATTTATATAATATAAATTATTAATATATTAAATTTTGTATAAATATTTAATATCTTAAACAAAATTATGACATGATAAAATACACGAACATGATATGATATGAATCGTCAAATCACTTATTTGTATTTCATAATCTAATACACAAGGTTCTTGTAAACTTAAAAGTTCCAGTTTAATTGTCCAATGCATTTGTGTGGTTAAGCAAATGGCAAAACTTATGTAACTCATTCAAAATTAGATCAATTTGCTAATATATTATTCGAATGAGTATGCGTCAATTATTTGAATCTGTTGATAAAATTTAAAATTTTTATTAATAATGTGTAAGATAAATTTTCTATAGTTTTTAAAATTTATAAAATTTGGTGGATGCATTCTAATATTATTATATTAGATTTTTTTTAATATCATAATTATCAATTTTCTATTTAGAATAAAATTATTATTATAAATAATATTTAAATTAATAATATGGGTTTGAACTTATATGTTAGGCTTGCCTTTCAAACATCTTTTAGGCTAAAGGAGGTAGAATTTTTATTTAATTTAAAATATTAATATTTTAAATATATTTTAAAATTAAATTTAAATAAAAAACTTTTTATTAATTAAGTAAAAGGCAATTTGAGGTATAAATTTAGAAAAGTTTGTCTAAATTATGCTGAATTTTTTAACATGTCTAAAATACTTTTAAGAAGATGTGTGATGAATTGTATCAGTAACAGATTTAATAATTTGTATATTCATGTAATTATATCATATTCATATATTTTATCGTGTTATAATCATATTTAATGTATTTTATATTTTAATAGGCTTTAATGTATTAATAATTTATATTATATAAATTTTTAAATATGTATTTATGTTGTATCATATACTGAGTAATTTATACATATCATACTTTTATAATCATATTTAAAATTATTAAATCTACCGACATTTAGATATTATTAGTAAATTTCAAAGTTTTACTTAAGATTTGACTCAATCTTATTCATATAACATAGTTATATTATTTAAAGTAATATTAACGTATACTAACATTTTAATATTTAAATATATAATTTAAAATTAAATTTAAATGAAAAATAAATTTTATTAATAAAAATA
>JBBYHM010403763.1:0-12918 GCA_038381775.1 Adansonia rubrostipa
ATTCGTACCTTATCATTTTAATGTGATTTTGAATGTTTTTTCTGTCACCTTATATTTATTATTATTATTATTATTATAATTATTATTATAATAAACATAATAAATATTTTTATAATTAATTATGATAAATATAAATATATAGGTAGTGAATATTAATAAAAAAAACTAAAATTATTTTATCACATTGTGATCGCTATTTCAATAATGATATGTACAATTATCTAGATGTGATAATTTTAAATAAGATCAACAAATATGACACGGATGGAGTATTTAATACATAACATAACACGAATAAATATTTCAAACTTTATATAGTATGAATTATTAACTTATTAAAATTTTTATAAATATAAAATACGTTAAATACAATTATAATATGATAAAATATATAAATAAAACAGCAATACATAAATTGTCAAATTTATATCTATCAATTGTGACTCTTACAAGCTCAAATTTAACACTACCCATAAGTTAAAGTTATTATTCAAAACCTATTAAAATATTAAAAATTATTTTTATATTTATAAATTTTTATAATTAAATTTAAATTTTAATATTATATTAAATAAATAATAATTTAAATTAATCTGAATTGATAAAAAAAAAAAAAACTTTACCTACTTCGAATCGAGCAAATACCTGTCCTTCACACAGGTTTATTCAAAGTCGTCAGAAAAAGAAAAAGAAGGGGGCGGGGGGTTGAGTCTTATGCTTGCCAAACCGACACATTGACTCCTCCAGCCCACTAAATAAGTGGGAGTGTTTAGCAAAATAGATTGAGAAAGACTCCGAAACTGAGGAGCTGATTGCGGATAGCGGAGGAAAAGTATGTTTTCCTTTACCTTTCACACTTTTTCTTCTTTCATATTAATTTTTTTTCTTTTTCTACGTAAATCACATCATATATATTTCTTTGCTGTTATTTAGATCCCATTTATCCATTTTACTTGATAAAAGAATATATATATATATATATATATATATATATTGTCATCAATAAACCCAAATATATATCTGTGAACGTAGGCTCACCGACAATGTGAATTTATCATATCTTTTTTCAAGGTTAAAAGGGTTAAACCGTTAAAAATTTCGATTTTGATTTATTAAATTAGTTGGTTAATTAATATAATTTTAATATTAAATAAGTAATAAATTTAATAAATAATTAATAAAAATATGTATTTAATTTTATTGTATGGTATTTAACATTAAATTATCTCTAATTATGTGCAAAAATTTTGAAAAAAAATAAAAAATACAAATTGATTTTTTTGTTGATTTAAAATACTATATATTATGCCAGACCGACAATTTGAAATTTTGATTGAATTGATTTAATTAAACTATTGTTTTTTCAACCATGGAGTTATTATGGACCTCACTCATTTCTTCATAATAGTGGACCAGCCACCTTTAGAGTCTTGTCTTATGGGACCAAATGCAGTATCTAGTAGTAATAGTAAAGGAAGGTTGTTAGCGAGAAGTCAAAATGGAGAGTGATGAGTAACATTTTCCATAAAAATACCGAAGATTCATGTGAAAAAAATCTTTTAGGGAGAGAGGGGGTGTGTTCTGTTGACAGTTGAGAGTGGGCACATGGCCTCACATGCTGCTTTTTGCCTTTATGCACCTGCCTAAAGGGGGGGTCCTCTACTATCTCATGTGCACTAGACTACAAACAACCCTAAATCCCACTATGAATGCCCTCACATGACTCCGATAGTACTTTCTCTCCTCATTTGCCTCCCTTCAATTCCGTCGTCCAAGTCTTTTCCTTTAGACTTGATACAATATTAAATACAATATAATAAAATAATACGAATATAATAAATTTATATAAATATATTAATATTTAAATTGATTTAATTATTTGAATACTTATTAATATTTTAATAAGTATCAAAGTTTGAGTTTTACCAGCAATTCACTTAGTGAATAATTTGTAATTACCACATTAACTCATTTTGAAACTTATAATTTGTCTTGACCCTAAACTAAAGTAATCTTTCTTCACTTAATATTTTTTTTTTTACAATATAAATAAATGAATTAATGGTCTATTCTCTTATATTTCATATATTAAGCCCTTTTCTCCTCTTTTCATATCACCCAGCTCATAATTCCTGCTATTTTGGTTTTTTTTTTTTTTAAGGTCCTTTTTTCAACCATCTTCATATGCAGGTTCCTTATCCCTTCCTCTCTCTGACAAACCTCTTGGCCAAAACTTGCAAAGGAAAAATAAAACTTAGTGTAGCCAATAAGACGAATCAAAGCAACCCCACTATTTTCATTCAAAAATAAAATAAAATAACCCCACTTTTCTTTTCCATGTCTTCGCCTATATAACTCAGTTAATGCTCCTTCGAAAGCAACAAGAGAAACTACCAGTTCTTTTATCGAGCTTGTTAGAAACCAACAAAACCTATGAGTATTATGTCTACTAGGGCTAGTTTTTGTCTATTAATGCCAACTACTCTTATATCACCCAAATATTTGTTGGATATCTATGAGCGTCTATAAATACAATATATATATATATTAGTACGTAAATTATCATATTTAAATATATAATATATAATTATGTTACATAATTGATATCAACATTAAATAAAAAATTAATCTCAAAATATCCTAGGTATGAAATCCTACGGTAAAAACTTATAAGTTATTTCATTTTATATATATATATATATATATTTATATATATAGGATTAGTATCAAAGTGAAATTGGGTCTAAGGGGTGAAGTTTTTGTAAAGGGTGGGGACCTATACAAGACTTGATTAGTCAAGCTGAGCTTGGGTTTAAAATATTATGAGCTTTACCTTTTTGGATCTTAACATTTGACATATTTTAAGTCTAACCCAACAATTTGTCTATTTAAGGCATTTCCTTGTTCTTTTTTACCTTCTACTTAGAATGAAAACATTTGACGTATTTTAAGCCTAACCCAATCATTTGTCTATTTAAGCCATTTCTCTATCTATTTTACCTTTTGTTTGTGGTTTCTTGTCTAATCCGAATAGTCTATGTTCGAATTTTGAAGGAAAAACTTTTGTAAATATCTTCCAACCATTTTTTTTTCCCGAAAGCCCTTTGCTCTGTTTTTCCTCTGTCTTTGGTTTTGCCATCTTCAATTGAGAAAGATTATTGCATTCTTTCAGTTTGTTTTTGTTGCAATTGAAAGTGCTATCAGTTTGTAATGAGATTAAAAATTTTTTCATGATGAATTGTGTTATACCTCCATATATGACGACCGCCGAACCATCGCCGATCCACTGTTCCAATCGGGCGATCGTCGAACCATACCTGATAGCGATGTGACCTCTCCGGCAGTGACTTAAATGCGAAGTTGACACCCCGAATGGCAGTCGACTGACTGAACTGACCACTAGGCATCATAGCCTGACACCTAGCTCGGCGATGGTCACATCACCACCAAATCACCTGACACAGTATCCCCGAACGAATCCTATAAAAAGGGGCAAGCATGCTCACAGGTAAAAATTGAACTCCAAGAAAAACACTTAGACACTATTACATAAAACATTCCTCTAACTTAACCATCGGAGAAGGCTCCCAGACTAAGAACTCCGGCGTCCTTTTGACTTTCTTTGTGTTGCAGGGTCCTGCCTGACTTCGGGTTCC
This sequence comes from Adansonia rubrostipa, assembly GCA_038381775.1. NCBI lineage: Eukaryota > Viridiplantae > Streptophyta > Magnoliopsida > Malvales > Malvaceae > Adansonia > Adansonia rubrostipa. The sequence continues at coordinate 3,657 of JBBYHM010403763.1, forward strand.
CGCAAAGAAGACATCAACAATTGGCGCGTCTGTGGGAAAGCGATCGAAAAAATACCATGGCCTATCGAAGTATTGATATCTCACAAAACACCTCGTCACCGACCGAAGCGACAAACTGTACCGAAGTTTCGGCAATCCCAGCAATACCCAGCTCATCAAGCACCCAGACATCCCACGTACCCATCTCATTACCTTCATGGCTGTTTCACTCGCCACTAGCATACTATCAAAATTTATTAGGGTTGATCCCGCCGTTGACCATCTCTATCCCACACCTAGGACAAGCCGCTGGCCCCAACAGTACGGTCCCAGCAACCATTATCATCACAAATACCCTACACGCACCCTTTGATGCCTTATTACTCCCCTTTACTCAGTTCAGTACACCTACACCACCTAGCCAGCTAGACTACCATGCACATTACCAAGCCTAATTCTAAGCCATTGCTAGTCAACTGGCTGCCATCCAACAATCTCAAATCCAACTGGCACAACTTATCAACTCCCAGACCAATTGCCAAAACACGCAGCCTACTGATCGCCCAAACCAACACACTGCGAACAACCCAAACTCAAACATGCAAGAGCGACATGTTACAGCCAACCGGCTAACCCGCCTAATGGTAGAAGAAAGCTCTTGCTCCACGCCAATCCAGTGGCAAATGACGCAGGGAACCTCCCATCATACCAGTGGCCATCACCCATCAGGATCGACTTCAGATCTCGCCCAATAGGTAGTGGCCTTGAAGAAAGAAATCAAGGATCTTCATGAGCCGCGGAGAGACAACTGGGAATGGTTATCCGAGGAACATAACCCCCTCTCGCCTAGCATCCGCCAGGTGCAGGTCCCTCAGAAAGTCAAACTCTCTCCCGATACTTACGATGGTAAAACTGATCCGACCGACCATCTGAATCATTTTCGCGCTTTCCATAACTTGTGCGATGTGCCAAACGCCATCCAGTGTCGCATCTTCCTGACGACGCTTCGAGCGCTGGCACGAACCCGGTGGTATTCCCTAAACCCAGGATCTATTACCAACTTCAACCAACTGGGAAGACATTTTCTTGCCCACTTCAGTAGTTGTAGAACAGCCGCCAGAACGTATGCCAGCTTAATGGCGATCAAGCAAAACCATGACTAGATGATTCGCAACTACCTCAAGCATTTCAACGCAGCCGCCCTAGAGGTTCGGGACCTGAATGAAGAATGGGCCATCCAAGCCTTCACAACTGGCATCCGGCATAAGTACCTAAAATATGCTTTGACGGACACCCAACCTACAAAGTTGTACCAACTTTACGAGAAGGTGCAAAAATACGTGGAAGCCGAGGAAATAGAAATCGCTAGTCGACGAGCGGACACCTGGGACCGCGAGCAAAGAGGAAGACGAGGATCAAGGCCCAATCGGTTAGCCGACCGCCCGAGCAACTAACCCCAGAAAGAAATGCCAGCCGCCATATCACAACGAAGTCCCACTAGGAAACGAACATGGCCTGCTTTGCATGTGAAATACGAGTCCTACATGCCTCCGGTGGCTCCCAGATCTCAAATCCTGAATGCCATAATGAAGGAAAGGCTCATGGAGCGCTCGCCTCTAATAAAAAGTGATCGCAGTACGCATGACCCTACAAAGCGATGTAATTTTCACAACGACATCGGGCATGCTACCGAAGACTGCTTTAGCTTAAAAAATGCCATCGAATCACTGGTAAAGAAGGGAGCGATTAAGCAATTTATGAAGAAAAAACCATACGCCAAGGATCACACACGATCCTCAAATGAACACAGGGAGACTGCACCTAAACGATCTGTTGCTGGCATCGTAAACATGATCGTCAGTTCGACAGAAACTTGGGGGTAGCAAGTCAAAATGAAAGTCCCACCTCCGCTCTGTAATGGCGGTCGACGTAGCATCCAAGCGTGTTAAGCAAACGGATTGGGTGATCCGTTTTGACGATGACGACTCACAGCTCTTATCAGACCATGGAAACGATCCTATCGTTGTCTCTGCCACCATAGGCAACTATCAGGTCCACAGGATCTTTATCGATGACAGAAGTGCTATGGAAATTCTGCAGTGGGACGCCTTCTTTCGTATGGGCTTTACAACGGATAACCTGACCCCATCATCACCAATATACGAATTCGCCAACCAACCAATACCCATCAAGGGGACGATCACGCTTCCAGTAATCGTGGGCGATGGGGAACACACCGTAAAAGCTTTGGTCAACTTTCTTGTTGTCGACTAGCCCTCTACTTACAATGCAATCATCGGTCGACCATTAATGAAAAGGATAAAAATGGTCACCGCAGTCTACTGCCTAACGATGAAATTCCCCATACCTACGGGGATTGGATATATGTGTTTCGACTAATGAACCGCACGTTAATGCCACCTGTTATCGATTGAATTAGCCATACGCCACCCAATCGCTATCCAGAAAAATATGTCTGGACCATCTGTTCACACTATTACACCTGCACAACCAGAAGCGATCAACCTGGAGTAACTAGATGCCAGAGATGGTTTCCATGATCAGAAACCCTAGCCGACCGAGGATACTGAAAAGATCGCCCTTTATGATTCAGATCCGAAGTTAGCTACCAGCATTGGCTCTGCTCTTGACACTCAATACAAGAACCTCCTCACCAAATTCCTTCGAAGGAACGCCGACGTATTCGCTTGGTCCGCAGTTGACATGCTTGGCATCGATCCAACCGTTATCATGCACTCACTCCATGTGGACCCACGAGCCCACCAGTCAAGCAAAAAAAGCATAAATTTGCTCCGAAATGACTCCAAGCGATCTCCAACGTCGTTATGGTCAAAAAGGCCTCAGGAAAGTGGCGAATGTGTGTGGACTTCACCGATTTGAATAAAGCCTACCCCAAAGATAGCTACCCTTTCCTCAGTGTTGATCGCCTAGTTGATGCATCAGCTGGTCACAAACTCTTGAGTTTTATGGATACCTTCTCCGGGTATAACCAAATCAAAATGGATCCCTGCAACTAAAAAAAATGGCGTTCATCACAAAAGATGGCACATTTTGCTATCAAGTCATGCCATTCGGCTTAAAAAATGCAGGTGCCACATATCAACACTTGGTCAACAAGCTTTTCAAAGGGCAAATCAGGCGTTCGATGGAAATCTATGTGGATGACATGCTCGTCAAAAGCCCCTCTCTTCACCAACACCTCAGTGACCTTTCGAAAACATTCAACATACTCCGTAAGTACAACATGAAACTTAACCCCTTAAAATGTATGTTTGGTGTGTTCGCAGGAAAATTTTTGGGATTCATGATGTCCTCCGGAGGTATTGAAGCTAATCCTGAAAAAATTAATGCAATCATGCAAATGGGCCCGCCCAAATCAACAAAAGAAGTGCAACATCTAACAGGGCGAGTAGCGGCGCTCAACTGCTTCATCTCCAAATCTACAGAGAAATGTTTACCATTTTTTCGATTGCTTAGGAAGGTGACCTGATACTAATGGACCGAAGAGTGCCAACGGTCATTCGAATAACTCAAAAAGTACCTGAGCACTCCCCCATTACTCGCCAGTCCGAAGCTTGGTGAACCACTTTTTGTCTACCTCGCCGCATCAGATGAAACTGTCATCGCTGTTTTAGTCAGAGAAGAATGGGGACATTAGTATCCTATCTACTACGTTAGCAGAGCACTGCAGGCTGGCGAACTTAATTACAGTAAGCTCAAAAAAATGGCTTTTGCACTTATCACTACAGCAAGGAAGCTGAGATAATACTTCCAAGTGCACCCAATCACTATCCTCACGGACCAGCCACTTAAAGACGTCCTCGCCAAGGTCGACTCTACAGGACAACTTATCTGTTGGAGCATTGAGCTTAGCGAATTTGGGCTCAACTATAGTCCCCGCAAAACTATCAAAGCACAGCGCTCACCGACTTTATTATCGAGTGTTCCTTTCTGTAATCTCAAGCCCAAATACCAGAACCAGCTCAGCCAGGCGATCATCTCAGCACCCCTGGTCGCCGACCTCTAAGCTTCAAATCAGGCGAGTGGTAAATTTTTGTTGATGGTTCTTCCGGCAAGACAAAAAGTGGAGCTAGAGTACTACTACTCGATCCCCAAGGTCATGAATTGCAATATAGCCTCTCCTTTCAGTTCCCCACCTCTAACAACGTAGCCGAATATGAATCTTTAATCGCTAGCATGGAATTAGCCAAGACGCTGGGCGCCACTCGTTTAATCGCCCACACGGACTTTTAGCTTGTAGCGAGTCAAGTCAACGATCTATAAGATGTCAAAGATGAACTACTCGCCAAATATCATAAAGTTGTCACTACGCTCTCCCAATAATTTACCCATGTCACCATCAAGCAGATACCTGGAAGGGACAACTCAGGGGCCGACATTCTGTCGAAGCTGGCTAGCACCACCGATATTTCCACAAGGGGTAAAATTCTCCTGGAAAGCCTCCCAATACCCTGCTATGACAAATTCATACATCACATTACGGATGACGTCGAAGAGAACTGGATGACACTAATCATTTCCTTTTTTAAGGATAACCAAGCTGTAATCGACCCCATGCAGAAACGAAGATTGGAAAAAAGAGCATCCAGGTACACAATTCTCAACGACCTTCTATACAAAAAGTCATTTACTCTTCCCTTACTCTGATGCCTTAACCCTTCCGAAGCCAACTACGTCTTAAAAGAGATACACGAAGGCATCTGTGGAAATCACCTTGGCGGACGATCACTCGCCCTTAAGGCTTTACGACAAGGCTTCTTCTGACCCACAATGAGGAAAAATGCTTCTGCACTCGTTAGAAAGTACAACAAATGCCAACGCTTAGCTCCTATTCCCAAACAACCAGCCGAAGCACTTAAACAAATCTTCAGTCCTTGGCTATTTTGTGTTTGGGGCATAGATATATTGGGTTCATTCTCTCTGACGATCGCTCAGAGGAAATTTTTGTTGGTCGCCGATGATTACTTCATAAAATGGGTTGAAGCTGAATCAATCGCCATCATCATCGCCTGAAATATGGAAAGTTTCATTTGGCAATGTATTCTTTGCCGATTTAGAGTACCCCATGTCATCATAGCAGACAATGGGAAGCAATTGACAGCTGACAAACTTCATGATTTTTGTTCATGCTTCAACATCAACCTTACCCACACCTCTGTCGCCCACCCTCAATCAAATGGCCAAGTTGAGTCAATGAATAAGAACATCCTCTAACCTCTGAAGAAGACATTGGACGATGCAAAAGGCGCATGGGCCGATGAAACACCTAGTATACTTTGGGCTATCAGGACAACTGAAACTCAAGCGATCGGAGCGACTCCTTTTAGCCTTGTTTACGGAACAGAGGACGTCATACCCATCGAAATGGGGGTCCATAATTTACGCACTGCATACCCTGACTCAGAGCTCAATTCCGAACATCTCAAAGTTAACCTCGACCTACTTGAGGAAGCCAGAGAAGATGTCGTAATCCACATGGCTATCCTACACACCAAGTTAGCAGGCATTATAACTGATGAGTCTCCAATGGCCAATTCCAGGTGGGCGACCTAGTACTCCGAAACTGCAAAGCCAGTCGACCAGCCGTAGAATGAAAAAAACTTTCCCCACACTGGGAAGAACCTTATCAAATCAGCCAAGTCTTAGGTTTTGGTGCTTACAAGCTAACCGTATTAGATGGATGCCCCATCCCTAGCACATGGAACGTCGCCCATCTAAAGAAATGTTATTTGTAAGCACATCCGCTACCAATATTTATGGTCGCCACTATAGACCTTTGTCTTACAAAGTCACTTCACGGATCCAATGCCTCTTACTTTCTACAACACAAACGCCGCCAAGGCAATCTCTTACTTGCTACAAAGCAATCGCCACCAAGGCACAACTCTTAATTGCTACAACGCAATCGCCACCCAGGCACGATTCTCTATTACTACAAAAGCAATCGTCGCCAAGGCGCAACTTTTAATTTCTACCATGCAATCGCCACCAACACATGACTCTTATATGTTACTACAATCGCCACCATGGCACATCTCATTATTCCTTCAAATACACTATCAAAACACTCAATTATCCTTAGCACCACATTACAACTACTATCTTCCAACACAACAAATGCACCACAATGTCAAAAACCAAACTACACACACCACAAATTACACAAACACAAGCAATAAGAAATTACACAAATTATATACACAACACTAAATTTTAGTTCAAATCATAGCTTATTTACAGCGTAATATTTATAAACCGACCCACTACTTATCCCTAGTCGATGAGATGGTCTGAGCACCAACCTCATCACCAGACTCTCCCTACTCAGACTCCTCAGCCACCAGAGTAATTAAGGCTGCATCCCTCGAACGCCCTACGTCCACTTCTTGCTGACTCGGGAATAAGACGTTGAAGTCTTCAGGAGGCATATACAGGCACCCTAAGTCGATCGCCCATAAGTCCAAGGGCCCACGAAGTAACTGGACCCCGTAAAGAGCGCTACGGCGATATGAATCCATAGCAGCGAACAGTTTATCGAAAATCTCCTCCTGCTGTTTCTTTAACTCATCCTTATGGGGAGCTTGCAGATAGCCCAGACAACCCTCCAACTCAGCCACTCTAGACTTCACGGAAGCCAGTTTTGTATCACACTCCTCTAACTTTCTTGCCGACTCAGCAACAGCCGCTTCTGCCTTTTTGCCCCTCAACAGCAATTCGGCTATCTCTGTCATCCTTCTTTCCTCAATCTCATTTAAGGACACCTCCAGCTTGGAGTTCACCTCCTTCTGCTTCCCAACCTGAGCATCCAACTCCACGATCTTAGACGCTTGGAATTTGAACTTCTTCTGCCAATTCACCATCTGGCAAGTACATGCCGTCTGGCAGTGCAGTGCCTTCATCAACCCTATCATGGCAGTGTTCAAATTTTGCGCTGGACTCCTCCTCGAGAGCACCTCTTGGTCACTGGCTGCTACCCCCTTCATTGACCATCTTAGAGCTGCCTCGAAGTTTGACACCCTGCCATTACTGCCACCATTACTGCCAGATGTGCCTTCTCGCCTCCCGCGAGTTAAGCCCCACAGGCCATGCGCCAACTCCCCTTCACATACGTCCAAAACGTCAAGTCACTTTATGACTGCCTTTTTGGACCCTGGGGGGACAATTGTTATACCTCCACATATGACGACCGCCGAACCATCGCCGATCCACTGTTTAAATCGGGCGATCGCCAGATGATAACAGAAAGGCGATTGTTGAACTACACCTGACAGCGATGTGACCTCTCCGGTAGCGACTTAAATACGAAGTTGACACCCCGAATGGTGGCCGACTGACTGAGTCGACCACTAGGCATCATAGCCTGACACCTAGCTCGGCAATGGTCACATCACCACCAAATCACCTAACACAGTGTCCCTGAACGAATCCTATAAAAAGGGGCAAGCATGCTCACAAGTAAAAATTAAACTCCAAGAAAAACACTTAGACACTATTACATAAAACATTCCTCTGACTTAACCATCGGAGAGGGCTCTCGGAGCAAAAACTCCGGCATCTTTCTGACTTTCTCTGTGTTGCAGGGTCCTGCCTGACTCTGGGTTCCTGTAAGAAAGACATCAACAAATTGCAATCCCTGGTAAACACTAGAGAGAGAGACAAATGTTATTTTTAGGTTAAAAGTTTTACAATGGCTCAATTTTACTTTTCGTGTTTAACGACTTACCATAAACCAATATTATTAATTGATACTATTTATGTTCTTTGTAACTTGTTCTATTGTAATCGGTTCTTTTGGCCTTGGCTATATTATGTTGAAGCAGTACTAAAATATTTTTTCTAACATCCTTTAGGATTCAAACCGGTTCTCGTATTTGTATATGTTCCATTTGCAGTATTGGTTAAAAATTTATCCAATAATATTCTCATTCCATGACCGTTGCTTATTTATGAATATAGCCTATCTACTCTAAACAGCGTTTCCTTTCGTTAATGCTTCAACCGACTTCATCTAATGAACCTGCCGACGCAAAGTAATAATTATACAAGGAAAATGAGCTTTCAAGGAACTTATTTTTTAGCCAAAGTATTTAAATACCGATTTCATAATAATAATATAATCATTTATTTTATAGTTTTGATTTTTTTTCATCAATGTTGATAGTTCATAATCATAAATCTCAACGGTATTTATTATATCTATAATCATAATAAATATGATACAACTGATAACATGTTTATCTTTATAATTTAAATTCGACTATATTTTCATATACCTATAATAATTTTCTTTAATTTTCGCGTATACTTAATCGAAATCAAAATTAAAATTGAAATAACAATATAACATTTAGGTTGATAAAATAAAAAATTCAAAAATTATAAAAATCTAATTAAAGTCGAATATATCTCCACCTAATATATATATATATATATTCTCTAGACTCAAACAATCATGACATGCAGCAATCTCTTCGGTGACAAAGATTCACAGTCGTAAAAGCCCAATTATAACAATTATAAATATAGATGAGGGCGGACCTAAAACCATAAAATTTAATAACTGCTGTTTAAATCAGTTGTCTAAGGCTCCGTACGACTTTTTACTACAATTGACCTTTAAATGTGAATGCTAATTAACCAATATAAAATAAAATTATATATGGCTCAAAAAGTCACAAAAATCTATTACAGAACAGCTATATAAAACAAGAACATAAATTAATACCCCCAACAGCTTGTTATCTTTTTTTTTTTTTTTTTTATTGTACATATTCCTATACTGAGTACTTTACAAATGCTAAATAAGAAACCAGTTAGTGCATATGAAGACACTACAAAAAAATACACTGTCCAAACATTCTCACTCTGATTTGAGGATTAAGGATAAAATATTGTTGTAATAGAAACTCATTTATAAAATTATAGATAATTAATGAGAAAATAGCAAAACGCACCATGCACGAGAACAAACTAAAAACGATTAGTTTAAATTACAATTAATTAAAAATAAAGCTTAAATCAACGTACAATAGAACATAGATATGATGATAGATTTCTCAAATATCTAGAAAGATGACGATTCATTATGATTAAGATAATGTAATTCTGAAATTCGTGAGTGTTTCATGAGTCTCAATACCCTAGCTGGAATAGTCCGTGGACTGAGTTTTTCAAGCGAAGGATTGCTTTGGTACATGCCTGTCTACCCTTATAGTTGTGGGCCTAAAAATGACAACTTCAT
>JBBYHM010403773.1:0-12916 GCA_038381775.1 Adansonia rubrostipa
CGTCTTTGTGTATTTGGAGCGAGTCTAGGTTCTTGATCAACAATGGCTAGAGGTACGTTTTATTTAAATTATTACATCAGGTGCACTGCTGTCTCCACGCATCGATGTGCATCCTTCATTAGTTTTGAATAGCAACATCGTGTAGCAACAATTTTAAATCCTCAATATATCAAACTATATTTCAACTCATGTAGCGGCAATTTTAAATCCTCCTTCTTGATCGCAACCTAAAATGCTAGATGGCAAAAGAAGAAAACAAAGAGCGACTGCATTTGATTTGTTTTGAATTAAACATTATCCAGTTTAACTTACCGCATTTGTTGTAATTAAAGAAGTAGTCCTCACCTCCAGTTCTGCAAAGCAGTCATAATAGAGATAATGATATACGGCAAGAAATTATCAAAACTATAGAATAACTCTGATAAAGAAGATGGTTTCGGTAGAGGCTTTAGGTTTCAGTATAAACTTGAAAATCTCACCCGAATATGCCACATTCATCGTAGTGGTATTAATTTAAATATTCATCAGCGGGCCATCCTTTCACAACTGTTTCTACTTTGTAATTAACTTGCTTAATTCTTCACAAATAGATTAAGTCTAAACCAAAAAAATTAAATGGATTAAGCAAATAAAAACAAAAAATCATTAAAAGTAATCAAATGGTTCTTCATTTTCAGTCTTTCCTTTCAAATAGGGTACAAGATGCACTCAATAAAAAACTAGGCAGAATCAATTCATTATCATAAATTTTTGATAGATCCAACTTTCAATAGATCCATTATTAATTGAAATTTAAATTATTTCCAGTTAAAAGTTAAAACACATCATGGTCTGTTAGGTAGCTAAGCAAGTGCAAAAATAAAAGCTGGAAAAAAATTTCAAATCATCACCCGTCTCAGGTTAGCCTTTTTTTTATATATTTAAACAATTTTTTTTTTAAAAAAAAAAAGCGCCATTGAATTTGATCTTGATCTTTTCTAGTAATCACATAAATTTTTTGAAGAGAGCATAGAAGATGATTTCGAGCAACTTTTTTTTTTATTTCAATAAAGTTAAATGTTAGCTGATAGGAGTTTTTGTTGCACGAGTGCCTTTGAAACCCTTGCTTTTGTAGGCGGTTGTCAAAAGCTGGTGAAGATTTTGAACCATTTTGACAGCTTAATTGGTTCGGCAAACCGACGATCAATAGACCCCAATTTTCTCACAGTGTTACCTAATTGGGAGAGCAAAGAATAGAAGCTCAAGAAAGAGCATCAGCTGAGGCCATTTGCATTTGATGACCAAAAGGCTAACTAAACCAACAAAGAAAAAGGCATTATTTGTCTTTCCAAGTTTTGGGAAGGAGTGGATAAAGAGCCAGGTTGCAAGCAGATAATAAAGAAGCAGGGCATTAGAACTTTAGGGTTTTTCATTTAGGAAGAAAGTTTTGAAGACCAAGTTAATCAGTCATACAAATAAATTAATTTCAATGATTTAGATAAACTCTTTTTCATCTAACGATTCTCTTTAACCTAAGCTGATACTAACCATAGCTTCTAGCATACGTTTCTTAAACAGCAGTTTTGGTTGCAATAATTTTTATTTAAATTATTTTGTTTTTACATATATTGTTAACTAATAATACATAAAATTATTATAATTACATAAATTTATTACAAGTTACATAAATCATTATCATTAAAAGAAAAAATTTAAAACTTACCAATAAATATTATAGTTACATAAATTATATTATCTATTACATAAATTATTATGAATAGTAATATAACTTAGTATTACATATTTTTATTATAATTACACATATATTATTTACGTACATAAATTATAATAAAAGATAGTAAAAGTTGTAATACATAAATTTATTATATTTACATAAAAATTTTATAAGTTACAAAAATATATTACAATTACGTAATAAAAAATAGTATTACATAAAACATTATAATTACACAAATTATATTATTTATTACGTACGTATATCATCATAGGTAATATAAATAAGTATTACACTTTTTTTATAATTACACGTTTATATTATATACTTACAAAAATTATGATAAAAGATAACAAAAGTTATAATACATAAATTTATTACATTTATATAAAAATTTTATAAGTTACATAAATATATTACCAATAGGTAATATGAAGTGCTATTACAAAAAATATTATAGTTACATAAATTATATTATCTATAACATACATTTATTATTATAGGAATATAAATAAGTATTAAATATTTTCTTACAATTACATATATATACATTATATATTACATAAAAGATAAAAAAATTGTAAAACATAAATTTATTATATTTACATAAAAATTTTATAAGTTACATAAATATATTAGAAAATATAATAATAGTAATAAATAAAATATAATAATTACATAAATTATATTATCTATAACATAATTTTATTATCATATGCAATAAAAATATTTATTACAAATTCTTTATTTACATTTACACATATATATTATTTATTACAAGAATCAGTATAGTATAGGACTATAGGTAATATATTTGTGTAAAAAAATTTGAATGTATACAGACAAATATGATCAAATTATACACAAATATTATAATTTTACACAAAAGCATTACTATATCTCTAATGTATCTATGTAAAATATTTTTTGAAGAAAATTAATTATAATTTTTTTAAAATTAATTTTTATTTTTTATTTAATATATTATATATGTAGGAAATTAATTTTTTTAGTAATATTTTAAGTGAAAAATTTTTATATTTTTTTATTTTAATAATTTGTTTGGGTATATTAGTAATAATTATATTTTATTAATAAAAAATTAATCTTATGATAAAAAATATGTTTTTTTATTAGTTGGTAAAATTATAATTAAAGATTACAAAATTAAATATAAATATTACAATTAACAAATGTTTATATGTAACTTGCGTTACTTGTAATGTATTTATTTAAAGAATCTTTCAAGGTAATATTTATATATAATTTATTACATATAAACATTACTAGATTATATATAAACATTACAAGTTTTACATATAAACATTATCAAATCTATAATATATGATGTAAAATATTCTTTTAAGAAAATCAACTATCTCAAAATTATTTTTATTTTTTACTAAATATATTATATATTATATATGTAGGAAATTAATATTTGTAGTAATTTTTGAAGTGAAAAAATTTTCATATTTTTTATTTTAATAATTTATTTTAGTATATTAGTAATAATTATATTATATTAAGAAAAAAATAATTTTAAGATAAAATTTATATTTTTAATTAGTTGGTCAAATTACAACTAAATATTATAAAAATTACGCATCAATATAACAATTTGCATAATGTTTATATATAATTTGTGTCATATTAATGTATGTCTATAAAGAATCTTTAAAAGTAATGCCTGTATGTAAATTATTACACACAAACATTATCAAATTACATAAAAGCATTACAGTTTTACTTAAATATATTACTAAATCTATAATGTATTTATGTAAAATATTCCTTTAAGAAAATTAACTATAATTTTATCAAAATTATTTTTTATTTTTATTAAATATATTATATACGTAGAAAATTAATTTTTGTAGTAGTTTTTTAAGTGAAAAAAAATTTCATATCTTTTTAGTTTAATAATTTATTTAGGTGTATTACTAATAATTATATTATATTAAGAAAAAATTAATTTCATGATAAAATTTATATTTTTATTAGTTCATCAAATTACAGCTAAATATTATGAAAATTACACATAAATATTACAATTTATATAATGTTATATATAATTTGTGTTACATGTAATGTATATTTATAAAGAATCTTTGAAGGTAATGTTTATATATAACAATTTACATATAAACATTACCGGATTACATACAAATATTAAAGTTTAACATAGAACATTACAAATCTGTAATGAATTTATGTAAAATATTTTTTTAAGAAAATTAACTATAAATTATAAAAATTATTTTTATTTTTATTTTTATTAAATATATTATATATGTGAAAATTTAATTTTTTTTAGTAATTTTTGAAGTAAAAAATTTTCATTATTTTAATAGTATATTTGAGTATATTACTAATAATTATATTATATTAACCAAAAACTAATTCCATGATAAAATATACATTTTTTACAATTTATTGGTAAAAAAAATTATTGCTAAAGTAAATTTATGTAGAAAGGTTTAATTGAAAATTCTGTCTGTGAGTGCTTAACAATAATTCTATGCAAAAGTATTTAAAAAGTGAAATTCTCTATGTAAAAACTTTAATTGAGAATTATATACATGAGTTGAGCATGATTTGTTCGATAGGATCTGAACAAAGTTAAATGCCTACATTCTTTACTATTTATTTTTTCTTACAAGTTTTTTTTTTTTTTTTTTGCGTTTCTTTTGGAACGTCATCCTCCCATTATACAAGAGTAATCAACTTTAGCATATACAAAGCGGTGCTCAAATTGATGTCGATCATACATGAACAAGACTACTTTGTATGTGTGCTTTATATTTAGTTATGGGAAGTTGTACATTTATTTATAGAAAGTCATACATTTAATAATGGTGAGTCGTACATGTAATTATGGTGAGTCATACATTTAATTATACTCATCCGTACATTTCATTATAATCATTCGTACATTTAGTTAAGGTGAGTTGTACATTTTGTTATAGTCATTCGTACATTTAGTTATAGTCATTCGTAAATTTAGCTATGGTGAATCATATTTAGTCATTATTTTTGTATAGTAATTCAAGATTTAATATAATTTTTTTATTTTATTATTTTTATATAATAATTTGAAATTTAATATAAAATATTTTTAATTATTATTATTATTTTTTAAATATTAATTTAGAATTTAATATAAAATTTTTTATTTTTATTATTTAATATATATAATATAATATATTATATGATTTACATATAATATTTTTTATTTTTTATTTTTTCAAAAATAATATGAGATTTAATATAAATATTTTTTACTTTTTATTTTTCCATAATAATCCAAGATTTAATATAAAATATTTTTTATATAAAGTTATTATTAATTAGTAATTATTTTTAATATAAAATAGTTTTAATATTTTATTGCATATAATATATTATATAATATATTATTATGTTATTTCTACAATATTATACATTATTTTATATATGTATTATATAATACATATTGTATATAGTGCATATTATTTTAAATTTTTTTAAAAATAATTTGGATTAATATTAAATATTTTTTATTTTTATTATTTTTAGCTAGTTTTTTAAAATTTAATATAAAATATTTTTATATTTTATCGTATATAATATGTTATATTATACGATATATTATTATACTATATTTACAATATTATATTTTATTATATATGTATTCTATAATATATATTATATATAATATGTATAATATATATTATTTTTAATTTTTCAAAATGTGATTTGATTTAATATTAAATGTTTTTTAATTTTATGATTTTTGATATTAATCAAGTATTTAATATAATTCAAGACTATTTTGTAATTCAAGATTTAGTATAATATATTTAAAATATATAATTTATGTGTAATATATATAATTATATATTATATATAATTTGTAGGGGGTCAATTCCCTTAGAAGGAAGCCGATCCTCAACATATATAATATTATAATATATTATATATTCATATATTATATTATATATTTTATATATAATATATATATTAATTTGAGATTTAATATAAAATATTTTTTATTTTTTTATTATTTATAGATGATAATTTAGGATTGAATGTAAAATAATTTTTATTTTTTGTTATTTATAAACAATATTTAAAATTTAATATAAAATATTTTTTTATTTTTTATTATTTTTAAATAGGAACCCACGATTTAATAAAAATATTTTTTAATATTTTACTATTTCTAAATACTATTTTTTATATATATAATTTATATTTATAATTTATATATTTATATATAATATATATAGATTATATATATAGAAGAGTCAATTCCCGGCTTTTTTATTAAAATAATATAATTGTTTTTATTTACGTAAATAAATCGTTTTCAGATTATTTACCGAAATAGGCCAATTTTGAAAATTAGTTGAGAAATTGCCATTTCAAATGGCGATTTCTCAATTGTAAAATTTAGTTAAAAAATTATCAAATCAGATGGCAATTTCTCAACTTGTTATAAGAAATCGACAAATAAAATGACGATTTCTCATCAATTGCAAATCCGACCACCATAATTTGAAAATTAATTGGGAAATCACCATGTGATATGGCGATTTCCCAACTAAGTTTTTTTTTATTTTTTTGTTAAATTATAAGGGTCACTTACCCGTGACCATTATAATTTAGGCTTTTGCAGCCTTTACAAAGGGATATGGCTTCTGTCATATCCCTCTGACCTTTGCCTGATGGAGGGACAGAGAGAGCTCTCTATAAAAGGAGCTTCCTCCTTTGATAGGGAGCTTATATAACAAAAAAAATTTCTACGAAAAGAATATAATCAAGTTAAGGTGTTATTGAAAGTTAAGTAATCGAGTTAAAGCTTTTTACAAGTATGATTGAATTTTATTCGTAAAAGTAAATTTTGATATGATTATATAAATTTTTTTAGTAATTATATTTTATTTTCATTTGTAAAAGTTTATTAATGTTGACTATAATTAATTATACGTAATATTTATTTTAATTTTTATGTATGACTTTTTAGATAATTCATCTTAAAATCATACAATTTAGTTTGATTGTATTAGTATTTTTGGTTGAAATATTAGGGTGTTGTCAATTTTTATTATTAAATATAAATTATTTAGTAATGGTTAAAGTAATTTTTGTTGTAATTAAGTTAATTTTTTATTCACTTGATGATTGCAAGGAAGAAGTTGAATATAACTTTGAAGCGTTTAAATATTTCAAATATATGTGATTTTTTTTGTAGAAATTTAGTTTAATTTTTGTTTTAAGGGTAGGTAATGATGAATTTAAATTAAATTTTTTATTGTAGGAAAAATTTTAATCAATTCAATGGTGTCATCATCATCATCGTTATTGAGATTACAAGAGCATCATATATCATCAAGGGTATTATTTGAGGTACTAAATTATAAATTTTGTTAATGATATATTTAAAAAAATATAAATTATAAATTTTACAAATAATAAATTAATGACTTTTTGAACAGGATACTCGGTTGGAAACACAATCACGAAAAGCATCTTTGAATCACCGAATCCATTAATTGAGGACTATTTAAGAAGAGCCAGATTTTACCATGCAGCCCTAATTAACCACTGTCAATATGAGGTAGGACTAATACGTGTGTTGGTTGAACAAGGCCTGAGTCAGATACATTTCATTTCTCATGCGGTGAATGCACAATCACACTAGAGGATGTTGCACTTCAACTGGGTCTACCAATTGATGGGAAGGAGGTAACAGAGGGAAGTCTATTACACTGGGAGGCTTTATTCAAAGAATTGTTAGGCGTGATCTCTCCCGAAAACTTTATTCAGGGCTCAACTATTAAAATGACTTGGTTGATAGAAATGTTCGTTATATCCCTAAACACGCAACTGAATGACAATTAGAATCCGCTACTCGAGCATATATTTTAAGCATCATTGGTGGAATGTTAATGGTCGATAAATTTGGAAATCACGTGCATTTGATGTATCTTTCACTTTTGGCAAATTTGAATGAAGTAAAGAAGTATAGTTGGGGTTTCGCATGTTTAGAGTTCTTGTATAGGTAAATCTGCCGTGCAATAATTGGGGCGACACATGAAATAGGTAGCTGTTTAATGCTGCTACAGTCATAGGCATGGTACCGGCTTCCATTTCTTGCGACGATAGTTAGAGAAAATTATGTATATCCCCTTGTGTTAAAGTAATAAATATAAGTATTATATTTATTCTTGGAGAACTTCCATTTGCATGTGGGTTATTCATATTTTATATGTATTTGAACAGATGGTGCAGTCCGAACCAGTTTGGTCATACAACTATGGACATTGAAAGCATTAGAGTATGACTGGATCACATGAGACATAATACGATAAATTTTGTAATAGTTTACCTTAAGTATATGCATTTTAAAACTAACTTCTTGCATATGATCAGTATTAATTTTTATCTATTTTTTCACAATTTCTATGGAGGCCATATGTTGCAACTGAAATTATGGAATCCTTCCTATCAGAAGCCTTCCAAAATAGCCACATTTGGAGAGCAAACATAGCATTAATATGTTTTCAAATTATGGAATGGCACCAGCCGGATAGGGTCTTATGCTAATTTGAGATGCAACAAGCAATCCTTCAACCACCTATGAACCTTGACAAAGTTCACAGAGTTTACATGCGCGGTAATCATGTAGAAAACTAGGCTGAAAGGCATTCAAACTAGTTCCGGTTTTGGAGAAAACGTTCTAGACGAATTGTTCAGGGTCTTAAAATTGTGTACAATAATTTCTCACTATCAGATGAATACATCAGATGGTTTTATACTCAAGGCCGACCATTTATTTTCCCATCGTCGGGACTTCAGGATGTGAGGAGTAGCTCACATTATCAACAAACTTCAAATCCAAACCCTTCTATGGAGCTTCACAGGCGTACTTGATAGCATGGAATTAGTCAAAGGATGGATCAACCTATTTCAGCAGAGGTTGATGATATTAATGCACCTAGGATGTCCTTTACTTATCTTGAACCAGAGCGTGATCTTGGGTATCATCCAGTTACAAGTATTCATTCAGTCATGGTGAGGATGATGATGATAGGTGCTATCAGCCGGGGCCGCCCACCAGTAGGTTAGATGCCAATATTTTGACTCCTATATCACCTGTAGCACATATGAGAAGCATATATCATTTTGGAACCCCCTTGGAGAGCAGTACCCTCCCTAATTTTGGCCCACCATGTACTACTTTTATGGGTAGTGGGTTAGGGTTTTTTGATATGGTTGAAATTACTAACGTTATAAGCGAACATAAGGATTCTATACCGACTCAGGAAGAAACCACGGAAGAAGAAGAACCAGCGGTGGAAGTAAAAGCCTAAAGATGTTCAACTAGGGGCATATGTGGCAATAAAGATGAAAATGTTGAACGAAGAGTATTGCCACCATGTAATAGGAGAGCCCCGCATTGTTGTTCTACACCGCGCGATAGGGCCCCCCATCAATAGATATAAACTTGTATTGCTCACTTGTATTATACAGTTTATAGTCTTATAGTTTTATAGTTATGCAGTTTTAGGGTGTTATACAATGCTGTAAATGTTATACATTTGTATTATAAATTTTTTTTATGTTTCTTATGTTGGAAGATAATTAATTAAAAATATTTTATTATGTATATTACATTGATATAATTTATATTAGAATAATTGTGTAGGTTACATGTTCAATGCATTATATCGTTATTATTACATTAAAATAATTAATAACTATATCTTAAAGATATTTTATAATAGTAATTATATTATAATAAATTCTAATGATATACGGTTATATGATCATTATATTATAAATATTAATTTCCTATGGTAATTATATTATTTTTTATAATATGTGTTTCTATTATTTATGTTGCAAGATAAATAAAACATAACTTTAATTGCATTTCATTAAAAAAATTATCATTTACATCATGAAATTGAAAGTGATAAATTTTACACATATAAACAGTTAATTATACGTAATATAATCATAAACAAAAACTAATAATCAATGATGCGAACTCTCCATCGATGTGCCGACTTGATAAGGGTAGTTTTTTTGGCTATAGCCTTTATTCCTACATAGTCCACAATGTTTTGGTTGGCCTCTCTCCCTAAGATCCATTTCATTACGAATTCGACTTGATTTTGGTCGACCTTTGGGATCTCTCTCCATTTTTAGATTAGGGCACAGTTGTAGACATTATATTGCGGCCAATAAGCTTCATTCTTGACGGGTTGGAACTCATGTCGATAAACATTGTTTATAATCTCTAGTCTATAAACATTATCCACATATAGCATGCAATCTATATAGATATGAGCACAAGTAGCAACAACGTGTGAACATGGGCACTTGTGCGCTTGGAACTTCCTACAGTCACACCACCTCTCATTAAGATTTACTTTGTATGTCGAAGCCAAACTCCCTCTTGGGGGTTTTCTAACTCCTCAACCAAGAAAGATTGATTTGTTTGTGTAAACCCTCGAACAAGGTGTGAGTTAGCTTTTCTTCAATTTTCTGACATGGCTTTTCTGACCATTTCACAATAAATGTGCCCGACTGCCATCATTGCAATCTGCTTCTTCCCCATCACCCTAAATAATTTTGCTAATCTAAAATATGTGACTTTCACCAAAGCAGTTATAGGAAGATGACGAGTCCCTTTCAACACCGAATTTATACATTCGTCCAAGTTTGTCGTCATATGTCCGTATCGTCTTCCTTCATTATATGATTGTGCCCACTTTTCTCGTGGGATCTTATTGATCCAATCGGCCGCTTCTGCATTCTTCACATGAAGATTTTCATACTGCCATTGAAAATGGGGTCGTCGTAACTCGTACGCTGAAAAAATAATATGATAATTTTTGGACTTATTAACAACTGATAGATAAACATTACAATTGATAAAATTGTAAGAGAGTAAATAACCATAAATGCGATTACATACCCATATTAACAACTTATCGATGTAACTCCTTATTGTTAAACCTCCTCATAAAGTTGGCTGCAATATGTCGAATGCAGTACACAGAATATGCACGCGGAGGTTTCCATGCATTACCTAAGTCTCTGATCACAGATTTTATGGATTCGTGTCAATCAGATATTAAGCATATCCCAGGTTGTCTAACAATATATCTACTTAAGTTGTTAAGAAAAAATGACCATGCCTCCTTTGTCTCACCCTCTACAATGGCAAAGGCAATTGGTACTATGTTCTGATTGCCATCTTATGCAACAGCTAACAGTAATGTTCCTTTGTATTTTCCATATAAGAATGTACCGTCTACTTGGACAACAGGTTTACAAAAGGGAAAGCCTTCAATGCAAGACTTGAATTTCTAAAAAAGTCAATGGAAAATACCTATACCTTGCACCATTTGATGACCGTGGTATGCAAGTATAGTTTGTAATTTCACTATTATGCCTGGAACAAAATGTTGCATTGCACCCAACCATTTTGGAAGATCATTGCATGATTTATCCCAATCTCCATAGAGTCGAACAATTGCCTTTTGCTTCGCTATCCACGCTTTCCTATAAGAAGTCATGTATCCATACCTATTTCGTAACTCAGCAACCAAAACTAAGACGGAAATGGCCGAATTTGCTTGCACCAAGGACAAAATGCATAAACATGTTGGAATCTAGTTTCATGTGATCTTATAAAATACACCCAGATGCACAAGTATGAGGCCCATTATACTTTCTAATCTCCCATACTTGTGTCTTCTTCAATAATCTTGCCCTTATACTCCAGTTACAACCGGCACTATATATGGTACACTAGCCGTGATATTTGATTGGCGACGATTCCACTACTCTGTAATCTATAGAGTTCTTGTTATTTTAGTGCTTTATAGCAAAAACCACAGCCTCTTTTGTTGTGAACTGCATCCCAACGTAGAGCTCACTACTAGATGGATTCCAACTTCTCGAAAACTCTAATGTTTAAGTATATTTTGGAAATTCTGCTACATGCATTGCATCTAGATCGAGGGTGTGCATATGGGGAGGTGGCTCATACTGATGAAGAAGATCGCTAGCTCCACTAGTAGATAACAGATGAGAAGCATTGATATCACCACCGATATTTAGGCATGGATTATGGTTGCCATCACTATCATCAGCTTCAACATACTCTTTCGGTTCACTAAAGTCACCAACATAATCACCATGGGCTTCATATGACACTTCAGGATCAGCAGCAGATGAACTTGGCCCTCCATATTCCATTTCAACAACTCTAATTAGAGAGTTTGTCATTATAGAGTTGTTTGGCTCATCATCTTCACAGCTTGGAACTGTTGGTGACCCAGATGAATAATAAAAAGATTCATACAAATTATTCATCACCACATGTGCATCTGGAGGAGGTTGATATTCAGGATTCTCAAAGACCATGACATATGCGCATCTGCAGTAGGCATGTATGAAGCTTCAACATCATGATGTACATCCTCAAGGTTGGCATATAAGTCAGTTACACCGACATTAGAAAATTGCTGATGAACATCAAACATGCATCTGACATCATCATCATCTTCGAGTGAGAACATCCTATATCAGATGCATCCTTCTCCCATGGAAATAGGAAGCCTATACTTGATATTTGATACTCTCGTTCTGCTTGTAGCTCTGATTTTTGCACCAATTTTTACCTTCAATTCCTCTATTGTAATGTTTTCATCAATTCTGATAGTTCTAGGATGGTCACTTTGAAAGGTAACGCCTTCTTCATTGTTGACAATTTCTCTGTTAGAATAGACAAGCGCAATAAATCTATTACTCATGTTGGTAAGTTGGAAATAGCTCTAAACAAAATGTTAATAATTGAAAACTAAGAAACAAAAGAAGAGAATAAAGAAGCACTATCACTAAACTGAGAAAACAACAAAAACAGCTGAGAATAAAAATTACAATAAAAATGATAATAAGAAACACATATTTATAATGCAACATAGTCAACAAAATTTTTTTCCCATTCAAAATGTCTGAATTTGTCCCATGCATTAGTTTAATCTTTGTAGTCTGACATTCACAATCCATAAATTAGTCTCATCAACTAAAAATGATTTCAGAAGGATTCTGATTCTCATGTATTAGTCTCATCAACTTATTTCATATCAGAAGGAATCTGATTCTCATGCATTGGTCTCATTAACTTTTTTCATATCA
>JBBYHM010403784.1:0-11407 GCA_038381775.1 Adansonia rubrostipa
TAAAATTATGACTTTACTCCTATTAACTTTAAGGTATAAACAATGATCAAAATGTTAGTAAATGTTAAACTTTACATGCCATTGGTGGGATGCTTGTTTTAGTCTATATATTGATCTTTCAAAGAAACCTTCAGGTAGAATCATGTATACCTCTTTTCAATATCCCTATTCAAGTAAGTTGTTTTCACTACCATTTATTGTAACTCTTAATAAAAAATAAGCTGCAGAAGCTATGATAATTCTTAATGAAACTTTCATAAAAAACTAGAAAAAAAGTTCCATGGTAATCAA
This sequence comes from Adansonia rubrostipa, assembly GCA_038381775.1. Lineage (NCBI taxonomy): Eukaryota > Viridiplantae > Streptophyta > Magnoliopsida > Malvales > Malvaceae > Adansonia > Adansonia rubrostipa. The sequence continues at coordinate 292 of JBBYHM010403784.1, forward strand.
TACCTCCTTTGAGTGAAACCATTGTCCACAAGTTTAACCTTATATCGTTTAACATTACTAAATAGTAATTTAACAAGTTACTAGATTAGACCATTAGCCATTGATTTCATCTATTTTATCATAGCTTTATGCCAAAGCGTGAAATTTTCACATGGCTTGTGAAAATGAGATCATCTTTATATCCAATATCAAAATTAGACCTTCATAGGTCTACAACCAAGTCATAGAAATGGCTAGTTTCTTACCCATTGGATCTCTTAATTCTATAATTATTGTACATTTTATACATCTTTAATCAGTGAGATTAATGAGCTATTGTAAAGGTTGTACTTGATTTGATTTCTCTTTGGTTAATTCTGCATGTTTATTTTGAGAAATAATAAAGTCCTTTACAAAAGATCAATATAAATAAATTTATTTCTCAATATCAACCTTACGAGGAAAGTTGCTCCCACTGGACTCATGATCCATAATAAACTTGGCATTTCTAACTTTAACAATTCTAATTTGTATATGAGAGACATTTAAGACATTTACCCCTTTAAGTTAATTGTATAGCCTATAACTGTGAATTGTTCTTGGATCCAGCCTTCACTTTAATTGGACAACCCTAATTCAAAATGTCTTAAGCAGGACTCCAACTATTCCATAATTCTAAGAAAATTTAGAAAATAATTTAGTTGGGACTTTACTAATGACATCAATGGTAGTTTTAATGCATCAATCCATAAACTTAAGGGAAGGTGTATGATCTTTAAATATTATAGTGCTTTCTTTAGCTCCTTCTAGTGGACTTGTTAGTTTGTTTTTTCCTCAACGTAACTAATTTAAATGTCAAACTCAAGAGTTTCAAGAACTCTATCATTATCAATTCTCCTAAATTTCTATATGGAGATGTGACACAATCTTTATACCATAACTTGAAGGAGTTTTATTTATAGCACATCTTTATTACCAGAAATCATACAAATAGTTAACAAAGTTATTCTCACAATCAAGATCTAAGTTAATGATGAAAAATCCAATAGAAAAATTTTCTTTTGAAAATTCAACAATAGAATTTAAAAATTTAAATTCAAAACTATTTTGATTAAGAAAATTTTTAAATAAAGGATAAAACCTTTTTAAAGTTTAAGATAAATCTTGATTTCAAAAAATGATCCTAATAATCTTTAATGATTTCTGTAGATGGTCCTTCCACTTTTTTTTTTTTGTTTCTTCACTTTATGAAACCTTATATGGTTATAAAAATATAATTTGTTGAACATAAGTCCAACCACCATATATTATTAAGAACATCACCAAATGAGATTAATACAAAATGAGTTTGCCTTTATTTTTGAGTCCCTTTTATACTTTAGGCAATCTTTCCTTATGTGTCAGAGTTAAAAAAAAAGAAGGAGGACTTGATGCCATTTTCTTTATTGGTATTTTTTCGCTTTTATAACACATTTGCCTATTTATCACTTTTTACCTTGAGTCATTAGGCTAATTGAATCTAGTTTCTCGTTCTTTAATCTCTTTTCCTTTTGAACACTTCTAACTAAGAGTTCATTGATAGACCATTTTCTTTATATGTGTCTCTCATGGTTATACTCATTAGGAAAAAGGTTGAATATAAGTGATAAAAGATTTACTCAAAAAACTCAATTCCGAAGATGTAAGTCAAGTAATAATATCTCTCAAATCCCATAATGTGCTCATGCACAACTTTTAGAATTTTTACACTTTATTCCTAAAAACTTTCTCATCAGGGTGATAGCCAAAACCTTATTAGATTTAACAATCTGGTCTTTAGAGGTTTTGCAATAATCCTTGAGCTTATAGTAATTAGGATGAATTACAAATTGATTTACTAATATAAGATTTGATGTACATCATCCTTAAATAGTTAGACTGCTCTCACTGTACATTGAAATCTATTTACTTTTGTGCACTTTATTTGTTTAAGGACAAGTTGTCCAATCGAAATGCTAAATCAAGGTTCTTTTATCAAAAATAACTTAATTTACTCATTTATTAGAGTAATTTTTCATCACCGAATAACATTTCATTATAGTAGCCTTATTAATCACAATAGCAGACATTGCTGCAAAATGCAAGAAACTATACTGTAATTGAACAAAATACTTTATATTTAAATATAAATCCAAATATTCTTGTGGGTAGAGGTGCATCATGCATATTACATAACTTTAATGATAAAACAATAACTTTAAAACACTAAATTTAAATAATCCATACCTATGGACCTAGAAAAATTTAACTTTAATGTTATATCATTTTATCCATTAACCATTTTACAAAATTAATTATTTCTCCATAGGGCCAAATAACTAATTTCATGGTCTAACACTTTATGAATGTCATTTTCTTGATGTAGTTTTAAATAACTACTGTATAATCTAAATAAATTAACTTAAGATGCTGTGGCTACTCTTAAGTTAATAATTTAGAGCTTAATAATAACATCTGACATGTATGCATAAAACTTATTGCATATCACAAATATATTCTTTATCGATGTCATTTTCTTACGTAATTATTTAAAGGAACTTTATTTTAAATAATTACCAATTGTCATCTAAATCAACTAACTAAAGATGTTGTGGCTACTTTTAAGCGAGCGATTTAGAACTTTAATAATGACATTCCTAATACATGTAAAATTTTTTATTAAATATTAATAATTACAGTGGAATATAATATTAAATCATGTTAATTTATTGCAATTATAGCATAAATAATTACATATTAATGTCATCCTTCATATGTAATTACTTAAAGAAAAATTTATTTTAAATAACTACTAATTTAACTAAATCAATCAACTTAAGATACTATGGTTATTACTAAGTAATTGATTTAGATTCTTTATAATGATATAATATATGTATACCATAAATAATTGCATTCATGATTTAATAATTCAAATATATACCAAATAAATTCATAACATAAAACTTTATTGATGTTTACTATATGTAGTTATTAAAAAAATTTTCTTATTTTAAATAAACCAGTTTATCTAAATCATGTAACTTAAAATGCTTTAGCTAATACTAAGCTAGTGACTTAGATCCTTAATAATGACATTGATTCTTTGCATAGTAAAAATTTACAGACTACAATGAAATTTCTTATTGTCATTCTATATTGATTTAAAATATCATGACATGATATATGACATGCATCATTAAGTCACATAAAAATATGTATAATATTAGAATGTATTTGTTTAATGACATATAGATGTGCACGCTTGCATTATAATTCCAACAATAAACTTTATCATACATATATGTACTTAACTTTTAGGTTAAGAGTACAAATTTTTGGACATTATTTAGGGAGAGTACATACTGCCAAAATATTCTCAACATGCAAAAATATTCTGTTATGAAATAAAATCATAGACTATTTATGCATAAGCATATTTATTATTTGATTAAACACCAATATTAAATAATAAATGTTTTACGTGACCTAAAAAATTCAAAAAAATTACTACAAAATAAAAAATCATAAATATGTAGGTTTGGAAAAGCCGGGACCAATATGACCTTGGAACAGCGATGCGTGTATCTTATGTGCCACCTACACATGTGGGCTTCGACTGGAACATTGTCCTAGCCTTTCTTTTATCTTCACCCAGCTGGATTTTTTCTGACCTGTTCGGGTCTACTTCTTCTTTTTTACTTATATTTTTGTGTTTTTAATCAATATTTCGTGTAATTAAAGACCTAAAAACATTATTTATGCTAGATTTACATGACCTATGCATTAATTTTGATCAAAAACAAAAAAATCATCATCAAACATTCAAGATTACTTGAATTCTATGAAATAATATTGACTCGTTTCAATATATCATAAATTTTTCTTGTTTTAATCATTTTTTCTTTAATCGTAAGGCTCAATAACATATATAGATGATTAAACTATCAAAATCCTTCATTAATCTTAGTTTTTCATGAATTAATCAAGAATTTCATGAAATTTTAATACACATAATATATAAACAAATTTATAGTATATACGTAAAATATGTTTTAATATATAAATACAAATTACGAATTAATCATACCATATTAAAAATTCAGTTTCATGTTTTCACTATATTTAGTATAACTCATTTATCCTTAATATGAATTATTTAATCATTTATGCATGAACAATGTATGCATAAAAAATTTTCATTTTTAATAAATCTTACTGGATGATCTAAAGAACAAGGCTAGAAAGCCTAGCTCTGATACCACATATAATATTTAAATTAAAAAATGTACCTTTAGCCATTGTTGATCAAGAACGTAATCTCGCTCCAAGTACAATGAAATGAACACCTATATAGACCTTCTAATCTATTTCTTTATTTTTTGAGAATAATCTTGTGATGGTGCATAAGTAATATATATATATATATATATTTGACTAGAGACCTATACCAGGAGATTAATTAGAGTTGTATCCTACCATCAAGGAGTCTGTATTCTAATTAATTATTAAAATAGAGTTTAACTCTTCGCACTAGAGCAGTTAATCTTTTATAAGATTTATAAGATAATATCACCTTAATATTAATTAAATATTAATCTCGATCCACTTAAGTATCATGTGGGCTACATAAAGTCCAACATATCAACCTTTGCATTATGCCAAACGAGGTTTTAGAAGTCTCATGTAAAAAAAATAAAAAAGAAAGAAAGAAAGAAAGAAAAATAAAGCTTTATGGCATGAAAGAGAGCTAGTTCTTTTATCTAATTAAAGTTCAATAACTTTTCATATATATATATATATATATGTATTCTATATGGTTTGAAATTGATACTTAGAAATGGTTAAAAAGTTTTGCATTAATTAATTCCCCTTATTAGCTAATAAGACTATAAATGGTAGGGAAATTTTGCATTAATTATCTTCCTTTCTTTGCTAATAATAGTAAAAATGATAATTTTTTTGTTGGTAAACTTTTAAGATTTAAAGAAAAGGGGATTCGAGCTCTGCTCCTCAAGTAGAGAAATATGCAACAACCATTAAACTAAATGTCTAGGTGCAAAAATGACATAATTTTAATTTCAACATTTTGTTGTCACAAATAACCCTTTCAATTTCCTTTAGAAAAATGTAATCTTTAGTAATTAGATAACAGACAACATTTGGCCTAATTTTTTTTACCAAGGCTTCATTTGGTTTCGAAAAGAGTCTTGCTGAGGTACAATTAGGTACAAAAGTGCGCCAATCATGTCATTTAAGATGTTTAGAAAGTAAGGGCAGCATTGTGATACCATGTTATTCTCTTTTTCTCTAGAGCTCGAGTGGAGAAAGAAAGGATCTAGAGGGAAGGTTCTTTTTTATTTCAGTCTTCTAAAACTTCAAGCTACAATTAGTTCTTTTTCTTTTTATTATAATTATTATTATATAATAATTTTTATTTATTAATAATAAAAATATAAAATTTTATTTTTTTATAATAAACAAACAAAAATATAAATTTTATTACCACATAATAGTTTAATAAATATACAATAATATAAATTAATTAAAAATAAATAATTACATAATTAATAATAAATAAATAAATAATATTATTTGATCCATTATTATCGTTCTTATTAATTTTTATTTATCTATTAACGAAATACTTAGTTGGTAGAAATATAATTTTATAATTTTTAAATATTTATTATTTATTAATTTCATAAATATCAAATTATTTAAATTTTCATTATGTGTACACACATTTTTATCTAATATTCTTAATGCTTATCATTATAATTCACCTCATTACTACTGTTACTTTTGCATCTAGACTTTAACATATATGCTATTATAAATTTTAATTTCATCATTGAAGTTGTTTTTGCATCTAGGCAGTAACACATATCGTAATATTGATTTTAATCTTACTATTATATTATTTATTATCATTAGAGTCGATCTCTCTTTGGATCTTAAAAAAAAAAAGATTTTGAAGTCATGAGATTATTATAATTTTGAAGTTCAACAATAAAATTTATTTTATAAATAAAAAACTTTTAATTATATTGAATCGCTTTCATTATGATAAAATTTTGAATAATAATTTTTAAATAACTCTACTTAAATTTCATAAAACAAAAATCAAGGTATTCTATGAAGTATTTAAATTATCATCTTTGATTAAATTTCTATCTTTCTAATATAAATTAATTTTTATTTTTAAATTATTTTAATAATAAAATTAATTTTACATATCAACAAATCAAGCATGAAGTTAGAATCTATAAATGATTAAAGCTTATGCATATGAATAACTTTGGTTTTAGTGCAAAAAAAAATCATACGTATAAATCGTCTAAAATTTACTCTTATTTTTTATTGTGTCATGCTACAAGAAAATTATTAATATTTTTTATTTACCAAAATGTTACAATTTAATATAATTAAGAGAAAAATAATTAAGTTTAATTGGTTCTTCGTATAAAAAATTTTAAAAACGATCACTAGGACTGTAAATGAATCGAGCTTAAATGAATAGACTTTTGTTCATATTTGTTTGTTTATTTTCAAGTTTGTTCGTGTTCGGTTCGTGTCTGTTAAGAATTTTAAATTCGTATTCATGTTCATTTATTTAAAATTAGGTGTGTTTATATTCATTCGTTTAATTAAATAAACTTGTTCGTGAACATTGAATGAATATGTTCATGAACTTATAATCAAACATGTTCATGAACAATTAAAAATATGTTCATGAACAGTGAACAAATAAATCTAAACAAATTTAAACAAACAAACCAATATATTTATTAGTTTTAAATATAAAATAATAAAATATAAATATTATTAATTATACTATAAATAAATAAAATACAAATAATAATATTATTAACTATATTAAAAATCTGTTCATAAACCAAAAATGAGTTTTAAACGAGCTTTAAATAATTTACTAAACGAGCTATAAATGATTCATAGACGAGTTTATTCGTGAACATAAATGAATTCATAAACGTGCTATGTTTGTATTCGGTTTGTTTAATAATTGAGCCTCAATTTGCTTATCTTCATTTATTTAGCTTAATAAATAAACATAAACCAATAGAAATCAAATTATTCATTAAATGTTTTTTTCATTTACAACCCTAACAGTAGACCTAGGCATGGGCCGAGCTGCAGACCTGATTTTTTTTTTCAAATCCTAAGTCTAGGTCCATTTTTGGCATGCCTAGACCCACCCATTTAAGCCCATATTACTATTTATCATATTAAAAAATACTTTTTAATTAATATTTATATATTTTATAATTAAATTCAAATAAAATATATTATTTTAATTTAAAATTACTATTTTAAGCTGAGTTTGAAACAAAAATATTAAAATCCAAACCTTAACCCAATCCAATTAGGCTAATCGGTACAAGCGGAGTGCTCGACCTTTTTCCATGTCTACCTAACGGTAACTAAACTTTTCTAAAGGAATGAACAAAAGTGTCTCCCATGTTGATGTCAAATAGCTCAAATCATGATTTCATATACACATATTTTCCATTTTAATATGATTTATCAAACTTTGATTTTCTTATTCTGGGTTTTAATAAACAAAAAGTCTCTTACCTCGCATAAAGCTTATATTTTGTTAAAAAATTAAAAAAAAAAAAAACATTTGTCCTGTCCATGATTATATGGGATATGTTTGTAATATTTGTTTGTTGACCATTCAATCCAATTTGTTTGTTCACTTCATTTGATGCCACAGTTACATTCGGTTGGTTCATGATTTGGGTTTGGGATTGTTTTCAGTAATTTAGATTATCTTGAATTATTTTTTAAATAATAAAAATAATTTATTTAAATTAAAACATAATTTATAAAAATTAATCAAAATAATTTTTTATATTTTAATGAATTTTTTTTTAAAAAATAAAGTTTTGAATGGGATCGAACTTACATAAATAAAAATTTTTTATTCAAATCTGAATTGAATTGCTCATAAACAACTATGAATCACGCAATAATTTGAGGTTAAAAGTTGGAAGAAAAATGCTAGTAGTTAACAAAACCTTTTAATCAAAGGAATAGTTAATTATCACCTCTGTGCTTTGCTAGAGTGATAAAAACCTCGTATTTATATTTTTTGAGATTTAATTACGTTTATGATAAAATTAAATTATTATATTTTTAAAATAAAAAAAATATATTTTTACTCTTCTAACATTTAATTATTATACCGTTACTCCACATCATTATTTTTGAATTACATTACCTTTTTTATCTAATAATCAAATTATATAAAATATAAATATCAATAAAAATATTATTAAAATTAAGTATCACATAAATAAAAATACATAAACGAAAATGGTCTTCATTCCTTAAACCAACAAAGAAAAACTACAAACGAAAACGATAGCATCCATGCACGTGGTTCATGACTTCAATCATTTAATGCCTTTTGAAAAATAAGAACAAAAGAAGGGATAAGATCTGATGCCGTTAATTAATGAAGGAAGAATAACCTAGTCTTTTTTTCCTACTATTTTGTCGGCCCAAACTTTCTCCGGAAATTTTGCCGAAATCTCAATCGTTCCACGTCATTAATTTTTTATCAGTTGAAAATTGGATAATCGGTACAAAATTTGTTTTTTAATTTATAATTTTTTAAAACATTAAAAATTTTATTATTCAAAATTAGTATTATTATTTTTTGTTTTATTTAAATTAAATATTATCAAATTATTTAATTTTTTATTTTTAATAAAAATGATATTATTGTATTTTTATTATCTTTATATCTAATATTTATCAAATAACTTAATTTTTATTTCTACTAAAAAATAATATTATTGCACTTTTATTTTCCTTGCATCTATTACTTATCAAATTATTTAAGTTTTTTCTTTGTTCTACTAAAAAGTAATATTATTGTACGTTATTACATATATTAGTCATCAAATTACTTAATTTTTTCGTATATATAATATTACTGTATTTTATTATCTTTACCTCTAATAGTTATAAAGTTACATAAACTCTCAGTTCTAATAAAAAGTAATATTACAACATTTTGTATCATCATTAAATCGATTAGCTATCAAATTACTTATATGTTTTACTCTTTCTAATAAAAAGCAATATTATTACATTTTATTATCTTTACATCTATTAATTATCAAGAGATCTTATATTTAATCGTTTAAGAAATATTGCATTTGTTCATCAAGAGCTATTTCATTAAATTAGATGTGTTTTCATCAACTATATAAAAAATATTTCTATAAAATTATTTTCACTATTTTGCTTAGAATATTTAGGGTTTTGTTATATCTTAAAAGTATATTAAACTCTCCATGTATTTTTAACTCGAGTATGCTTTCCATTGCAAATACCACTAGAAAAATATTTTTTATTCAAATATTTGTTTTTTTTATTTTTTACAAAAAAATTTCCAACGGAATTTTTTTTGGAAACAGTTTTTTCCATTAATAAATATTTGTTTTTATTTTTTTCCAAAAAAATCCAACAAAATATTCCGTTGAAAATTTTTCACATGCTTTGAAATTTTATTTAATTTTTTATTTTCTCGAGAAAAAATTTTCTGATTAAAGTTCCATTGGAAAAATATTTCTGTTGTAAATTATTTTTTACACTTATCAATATTCTTTAATTTTCTCCTAGAAAAAATTTTTCAATGAAAAATCTGTCAAAAAGACATTGTTAGACAAAAAAATCCATCAGAAATACCTCTTCCATTGGTTTCGTTTCTGGCGACCTTCGGAAATAGAAGGAAAGTTCGTAGGAAAAACTAGTGTGAATGAAATCCCAAGCCAAAACTCTCTCTAATAGAATTTAGCAAAGGAAAAAAGGAAAAAAAAAAAAAAACCATCGCAAAATTTCTGTCGGTAATACTTTTTTGGCGTAAAAATCTCAAAATCCGCTGAAACCTTTTTTTTATATATAATTTTTCTCGGAAATAGTCAAATCGAAAAATGTATTTTCAATGAAAATATTTCGTCGCTGCAACCTGAATATATTCCCTAAAACCCTGAAGCATCTAAAAGAATCGGCACAACATTATTCAACACATTTTATTTTTATCCCTAAATTGCCCTATTGATGTCCATGTAAGAGCGTTTAATTTCATCCTTAAAGGGTGGTAAATGCAAGGAACAAAAAATAAAAATTATACTATGTTGAAGTAGACTTGTCTGAGAGTTAGATTAAGTGTCAAAATCTAAAGATCTATATGATATTTGAGAAAATTTAAAAAAAATATTAAACTTGATAAACGAGTTTAAAAAAAAATAGGTTCCTTGAAAAAACAAGCTGGATCTTGATTTTAACATTCTATGCCCTTATCTTGCCTAACCTTGTCCACTTTTCAATTATATAGTATATTATTTTATATTTTTGTATTATATAATTTATATAATATAATGGATAAATATATAAATTGTAATATAAACAATACAAAATATATTAAGGTAATCCATATTTTAAAATTTAACCAAAAAAAAACTAAAAATTAAATAAAAAACCATTTTTTTTATTTTTAATGTTTTTTTAAGAAAAATGTTAAGTGGGTGGACTCGACAATTGACAAAAGGTCTAAGCTGTTGGGTCGGATGGTACTTGAAAAGTATGTAAGATGTTGAGACCATACATGAATCGGACAGATCTATGGATACTTCCAATGGAAAGGGAATTTGTTAGAAAACTAGAGCATGAAAAAAGGAAAAGAAATATAATTAGGAAAATAAGATGACTTTAAGGCATCGAAACACTTTTTGTAGTGCTTTATTGCGCCTCCATAATGTAGCAAATCCCTCAACACTCCAGGCAAAAAAATTGAAAATGGTTTTATAAAGAGTTCTTTATATTACTGATGAAAATGCATGTCATTCTAAAGAAAGCATGTGTCATTCCATTAGTAATTAAACATGATGGATATGTTTGATTCGTCGTAATGAAATAAAGGAAGAATAAAAGAGATATTCGGTGAAAATAAAATTCTCTCTCTTTTTTCAGAAAAACTATGAACATTAATTGTAATTGGAATCTTAATTAAACCCAGCAACCACCTTTTGTTTTCAAGATTCTGGTCGACGGCTACCGTGGTTGCCACCGTCAGCTGGCG
>JBBYHM010403805.1:0-11050 GCA_038381775.1 Adansonia rubrostipa
AAGAAAATTGATATTTGAAAAAATTCAACACTTATAAAATAAATTGAATTTTCAAAATTGATTTAATATACAATTAATAAAAATATTTGAAGAATTTTAAAAATTATAAACTCAAAAAAATGCTATCAAAAAAATTTTATAAAGTAAAAAACTTCATATCTTGAAAACGAGAAAATTTCAAAAATATGTTCAAATTTTATAAAAGTGAATTTTATTCAAAGCATTAGTCAAAATAGTAATTTATAAAATAATAAAAAATAAAAACTTGAAATTTAAAACACCTTTTACTTGAAAAATTTTCATGAGCATAATACTCGCAGCATTATACAAAATTCAAATTTAAGTCCCAAAATTGACAACTTGTCATCTCATGGTATAAAATGCCAATACAAATTTCTCTTTGAATATTTTTTTTATTTTTTAGGATGAGTATTTGCATAAATAGTATAAAGATATTGGTGAAAATGTACGATCGCTAATTTTTCAAATATTACAAAAAATTCTTGAATAATTCCTAAATTTGAATGTGATATCATCTACAAAAATAAATTTTAAAATTTCAAAAGAATAGAGTTAAAAGCTAATTATTTTACCTTGATATTTATCTTTTTATCTGAGATTAGGCCTCGAAATGGCACCTTTTCTATCATATACACCTGTGGCCTATTAAATACGACTAAAAATGTTTTGAAGAAGTTCAATCTACTAGATGAAAGCCTATCTTTAACGAGTAATTGCTAAGTTCTTGATCTCGAATATTTTTGGACTATCAGGCAAGAGGCTTAGACAAAATTAGGTGTCAACACTCCCTTTCATTAGCAATTCCATCATCCTTGTGAATTGTGCTTGCAGATCCTTTTGTCTTTTGATCATGGCCTTCTAGGCCACAAGCTATATTCTTCCAATCTTTTTAGTCTAGGTAAATGGTCTTCAACCATTCTTGTTTCTCTGTATCGAGTATACTACCAATGGTGGGTGGTCAATCAGTTGGTCTCTTTAAGTTTGCAATATTGAAAACTTGAAAATTCTAAATTTTCTTGAGTTAAGTTTTTATTTATGAATTGGCAAAATTAATAAATGATTGAATATGTATGATGTATGTATGCAGGGTATGAAGATATGGATATATGACTACAATTGTAAGAATGCTTGCTTTAGCAAAAGATTCCATACTCAAAATTTTTCATTAACTTCATGAGAACTACGTATTCATTATTGATCATGCATGGATTATATCTAAGAAAGTTCTTAACCTACTCGTATTTGTTTGGAGCTTCTTCTAAAATTTTTAATACAATGTGTCCATGTTTCACCACAATGTTAATCTATCTTGTAGGGCATCAACCCTCTCCACTATATTTCTAGCTTTGATAATAGCTAAGTGAATCTACTATGTAAGATGATTGATGTATATCTATTGGCCTATACATCTACTAATCTCTAGGGTTCATCTTTGGCCCACCATAATTTGTCATCCAAATATGTTTCCATATCTTGGTAGGCTCGTAATAAAGCTCTAATATTATCCCTTCTCCACGTAGTTCTAGTCCCATCTTCGTAATAGTTATCATAAGGTCTTCCATTTCTTGTAGCAACTTGGATACCCTTCCTTATTCTTCATAAAGGGTAGCTCTAAGTTATTTATTTTTCTTCCTCTAGTTGGAGATGAGTATCAGTATGCTCTTTCCTTTTTCTTCCAATAATGGCTTCTTTAAATTCTCCTTCCAGTGCTTTGGCTTTCCAAACCTTCAACTCTTCCCGGAGCTTACATGTTTGTTCTATCATTCCTTTGGAAGTTTTGTTAGAGCTCTCAGATGTCTTGGCAAGTTTTAGCTTCTTGCTCTATTCTAACAAATCATCTTAATTAAATGATACTTTTCCTCCATTCTTATGACTTTTTTTGTCTTTGGCTTTCATCTTCATTTTCAAAAAGGTAACTTCTTCTTAAAGCACTCGATTCTTATCTCCCATTTTTTTCTACTCCCTAGCAGCTTCTTCCTTAATCAGATCACCTTCAAAAGGCATAACAAGCTCCAGTTGGATAAAAACTTAGGGAATGACTCTATATGTACCAAGAATTATAATTTTGCATCCTGAATTTTCCTCCAAGCATCATATCTAGGTGTAGTTTAATCTGTATATGCATACAACCTAGACTCATATCTTTGCTTCATTTTCAAAGCTATTTGCTGAAGTGTTTTTCTATAACCCTTCTCTTTGGTATTCAAGATCTCCACTAGCTATTACTAAAGTCATCGAAATAAACTGTTGGGACTTGTATTGTCCCGTACTAAGAATGGTGCATATCTTATGTTGCCCAAAACTCTAAGTACAGGCATAAATAATGAATCCTTACGGTAATAGGCAAACAATTTTGGCAAAAACTGAGGAGCTCTCCATGTTATATCATCAGCAACCAAGTTTTTGAATGTTTTAACTTGTTAATTCTTAGTTCCTGACTTAGACTATTCTTTCTTTATGAACTCCTAAAAAGGGACAAAATATGAAAAATAGGATTTAGCTTCATCGACCCTTTCACCTCAGAAATGACTTCAAGCCTAAATATATAGCAACATAGCACTCCTTAAAAATCTCCCTTGACCTTCTTTTCAACATGTGTTCAGTGCTTGGATTATCTCAGCTAGAATGGTTGGAACTGGGTGCATATTCTTTTCTAACTAGCCAAACAAGTTTATCATTAAGGCTTCTGCATGTCCTAATATTCCCGTGAAAGAAACCAACCCATATATAGCAAAGGTGAATGCTTTAAGGGCTTCTTAGTGTTCGAACATACTCAGATGTATTCCTGTAAAAACTAAAAAGCAATAACACTAGTGTTCCCCTTTTGCTCGATATACTGATGGCTTGATTTAAAATCTGTGTTAAGAATTTCATCTCATTTTTTAATAAAACTAGTTGGATTGCGTTCCTTATAGTAAATAGGCCTTGTTCCTAAAAGTTCGAGTCCAAGAAGATTGAGATCTCTTTCACTATTAGAGTCATGTTATAATGGTAAAATAAAAAACATTGAAATGACATATCCTAAAATTTGATCATAGCTCTAAGCAATTGTTTATCAATTGGTCTATATTTTTCAATGAATCAGATTTGCTTCACATTTCCTTATCTATCCCATATCTTTGTAAACTCTCTCAAATTATTCTGATGGAGGTTCAGATGTGTAATCTTTGGCAACTTAAATACAAAGCCCTTCGATACATAATCCCCATGCTCTTCTGATCTAATTCTGACTCTGCATGAACCTCTTGGAAGTCCTTGGAAATAATTACTGCGTGTATTCGTTTAACCATAAAGTTAGATGAAAATTAACCTGAGTTGAAATCCTTTTTTAAAGCAAGCATTTTATATATATATATATATGAAAAATGCACCAAAAAAAAGAAAGGGAAAAAAAGAAATTCCATACAAATATCAAATCCACATTAAATTTCAAAATAAAGAACAAAACAATTATAAATGAAAGTTATAAATTATCTAAATAATCCAAATAAACATAAATATTTAGATAGAAAGTAAAAGAAAAAAGGCAATTTTATCTTTTTCTATGTTCCTAATTTTTGGTGACATCTAAAATTGGGCATGGTTTCGACTGGAAGCTCAATAAGGTTCAATAGAAGAGGTTTAAGTCAAACCTCTAAATAGATTCATGAATTGCCAAGCTTTACTAAATGTGTAATTGGACGTAGGAAAAAACCTTTTTAACCTTAAAATGTTAGGCTTTACTAAATGGTCCCTAATCTTTTCTAACCGTGCAAAATGATTCGTACATGACATAAAATAGCAAATTAAACATGATTCAAAAAATAAGAGCAAGAGAGAGGGAGTAAAGTTTTTTATCCCTTAGGCTTATTTTGAAGATGATTTAAACTTTTATCCATCCTCCCTTGGGCAAGGTAGTCGTTAGACAATGTCACCAAAGGTAGCCTACAATTCGAAGGCAACATTAAGTAAGTGAGGGCTTCCCAAACTAGTACTGGGACCTTAATGCACTGGAACTCCCTATAGCGAGGGGAACATGAAGAAAGAAGCTATAGCTGCTTACCTTTCTGCTTCTACCTTTTTGTGATAAAGAAGCTTAATAACCCACTAATCAATCTCTCTTTCTATTTAAAATTCTTGATCTTTGGTGCTAGTGGAGCAAAGGAAGTGGGAGATGAACTGCATCCCAACTTTCTTTAGCAAGAAATTTTCAAAAAGTCTAAGTGCCCTTTCCTTGCATGGTGGGATAATCTTTCTAAGTGGAAGGTTTTGTTGAATGAGTTTGTTTGAGAGAGTTTAATATTGTTGTACTTACTTTATCAAAGAGCATGGAATTTTATAGGTGATCCAAAAGGCCCAAATTATTCATTCATTGCCCTTTTTTTTGTTTTATTTCATTGATATTTCTTTCACATTCATTTGATTGAGGCAAAAGAAAAGTCATACAAAGAAAGGTTCTTTCATGCAATGCATAATGGGTAGGCCCCTTATGGATTCCTTTAACTCAATGAATGAAAGTTGGAGTATGATGAAGGCTAGCTTTTCTATATGAAATTCAAACAAAAAGAAAAAGGGTAAAACCATATATTGCTGAACATATCAAAATAAACATGGAAAACATTCCAAATATCATCAAAAGCATTCGACCAAAAACCTTTAGAAACCTTTAGACTTTGAACAATTTTTTTCATATTTTAAAATTATGAAATAGCCCCAAAGAGGTTACAAATATATAAAACATACTTAAATATGTCAAAAATTTAAGAAAACACCCTTAAGGGTCTCATCAAGCATTTAGCCAAGCTTGAATGGCCTTGGAAAAATTTTTACAATTTTTGCAATTTAGTCCCTAAAATTTTTATAATTATAAAATACCACCAAAAAGTCAAAAAATTTTCCAAATCACACATAAAATGGTTCAACTAACTCTAATATACCCATTCAAAGGCCTTTAAATTTTTGCAAAATTAATTTTAGGCACTGCAAATTTAAAAGATAACAAAATAACGTAAAATATCACAAAATCAAGCATAAAAATTTCATCAAAAACCACCGTCATATTCAGCCAACATAAATGATCATCAAAAACAATTTTTTGTCACATAATTTCATGAACATCAATATAATTACATGCACTACTTTCTATCAAGCATAAATATGCATGAAATCATAAAAAATAATGAACATATTAACATAAATCAACATGAAAATGCTAAGGAAAATAGCACAAAAATATTTACTATGAAAATAACATTATTTCTATCAACAAATAGAAATTGTCTTAATGAAAATCAAATTATTACTAATAAAAATTAAATATAAGAATAAAATCAAGAAACTTTGATCATAGCTTTACTATTTGGCCTTTCCACATGAATTAAAATCCATGAGCTTAAGTAGTCACAAAACTCACTAAAGCAATGAATCATGAATGGAATTAGCAAAAATCAAGAGTTTTTTAAGGAAAGAATCTTGAAAAGCTTAGAAAATTTAAGAAATTTTAGTGATTTAAATTTTTTTCTGTGAAACATTAGCCTTATTTTTAATTATCCTTCCCCTATTTATAGGGGAAGGATTCGACGAAGGGGCTAAAGAAATAACCTTGGCTAAATGTTTCTAGGATTTTCAACTAATTTCCTTTATTTATTTTATTTTATTTTTATTTTTATCACTTTTTTATATTTTTTCTTTTTTTGATAAGATTTAATTAATAAATTTTGTCTTTATGTGTGGCTCATTATGATGAGTCATGGAGCCTAATATTAGGCTTTATCATAATTTAGATAACATTAGCCTTAATGATAAATTTAATATCGATTAATTAATTCTCGTATATTCAAATTATCAAATTTTGAAATTAAAATAATATACACAAATTATCAAAAATGGATGAATAAATAAAATTATAATTGCAAATTTTATGAAAACAATTGAAGTGGAAGAAATAAATGGGAGAAATTAAAAGTTATAA
This sequence comes from Adansonia rubrostipa, assembly GCA_038381775.1. NCBI lineage: Eukaryota > Viridiplantae > Streptophyta > Magnoliopsida > Malvales > Malvaceae > Adansonia > Adansonia rubrostipa. The sequence goes on from JBBYHM010403805.1 coordinate 5,972, forward strand.
ATTAAAAAAATAAAATTACGAATTTAATCACGTAAGAGGCCTAATTAAATTTTCATAAAAAAATTTGGATCCAAAAGTATTAATAAAAAAAACTTAGAGAAAGAAAAAAAATTATTAGGCTTTGTTGTAAAATCCAAATGGGCCTAATTGCGCCTTATTGGAAAATTAATGGCCTTGTTGGAATAAACAAAATTGGGCTTGTGGAGAATAAAATGGGCTTGATAGAAAATAAATAAACGAGCTTGGCAACCTTGTTGGGCTTGTTGGAAAATTAATGGCCTTATTGGGCCCATCGGCAAAATTAATGGATTTTAAAGCCCATGAAGTGGAAAAATATATTTTGACTCGTTAAAAAATAAAATTAATAAAGTTTCCATATAAAAATTTTATGAGAAATTTTATGTGTATGAAAGAGACAATTAAAAATTTGAAACTCATAAAAATTTACAAGAAAAAAAACCTTTACGGAAGAAAAATGATATTTAATAAAAATAAATAGGAATTTTAAAAAGCTATATTCAAACTATTTTATTGAAATATGTAAAAATATTTAAAATTCTGAACTCTAAAAAATTTTACGAATAAGAAAAAGTTTGTATTTTGAAACTGAGAAAATTCTAAAAATATGTTCAAATTTTTAAAAATGAATTAAATTCAACACATTGCTAAAAAATTTCATGCGCATGAAACTCACTATACCGTGAAGAATTCAAAATTAACTAATAAATTTAATAACTTGGCACCTCATAATATAAAATGCCAATATGGATTTTTTGAATACTTTTGATTTTTTAGGGTGATATTGGCATAAATACTGAACGGGTGTCAGTGAACATATATGACAATTAACTCCCAAAATTTCATGAAAAAATCCTAAAAAATCTCTAAAAATGGGAAATTTAACCGTAACCTCGTCTACAAAGATGAATTTTAAAATTTCAAAAGAATAAAGTTAAAAACTAATTTCTTTACCTTTATGCTCTTTTTTTTCTGTTCGAGATTTGTGCTCTACGACCCTCAAAATGATGATTTTTCTATCACGTGCATGAGTAGGTATTTAGACATGATCAAATATGTCTTGAAAAAGCCTAGTCCACTTGGAGGAGGTCGACCCCTACTAGGGTGATTACCTAATTATCAATTTTGGATATTTAAGGATTATTAAGGACAATGCCTGAACAAAATTAGATGCCTACACATATCTCTTCCAACGTATGGCCGCTAGGTCTATTCCAATGTGTGAGTGCCATATCTCGTCCAATGTACGGTCCCCTTTCCCGATAATCCAAAATATCCAAGAAAGCATTTAGCGGCTACCCCGATAAAGTTTCAGGTGGAATGTACATTTTTAAAGCTATTTAGTTGTGTTTAAATGACCACAGGTGCACATGACAAAATTAATGTTATTTCAAGGGCCATGAAGCATAAATTTCTAACAAAAAAAATTGGATATCAAGGTAAAATAATTAACTTTTAACTCTATACTTGTGAAATTTTGAAATTTATTTTTTCATATATTATCATGGTCAAATTCTTCATTTTTAAAAATTTTTTTAGAATTTTTCATTAAATTTGGGAAGTTTTCAACTGGTATTTATGCCGATATGCACTCTAAAAAACCATAAATATTCAAGAAAAAAAATTTTGTATTGGCATTTTTTACCATGCGATATCAAGTTAGCAATTTTGCCATTTAATTTTGACTTTCTCACTATATTGTAAGTATTTTGCTCACGAATTTTTTTAGACTTATTTTGGATCTTGAATTTTCATATTTGCCATTTTTAATTAATATTTTAATATCTAATTCATTTTATATAGCTTCAATGCATTTTCTAAAATTTTCCTAGTTCTAAAATATGAGCTATCCTTTATCTATAAAATTTTTGGTGGAATTTTCTCGAGTTTTGAACTTCACAATTCTTTAAATATTCCATTTAACTATCATTAAATCAGTTTTTCAAAATTCATTTTATTTTATAAGTTTTGCATTTTTATTCAGGATACTTCTACAAAAAAAATGCATAATAGGGATAGGTTTATCTTTTTATAGAGATATCAACTCCTTTAGGCTTATCATGATACATAAAAGTTAAAGGTCAACTTTAGGGATATTTTAGTAATTTATATTAGAACCAAGTCATATATAATCATTGTGATACCTTTATGTTAAAGGTGTACAGTAGGAGTAGATTCATCTTCTATGAAGTTATCGAGTCCTTTACAGTATTAGGATACTCATATGTCGAAGGTATACCTAAGGGATATTGCATTAATTTATTTTAGAATCAAGTCTTTTAGGGTCATCGGGATATTCATAGGTCGAAGATGTGTAGTAAGAGTAGGTTCATTTGCTCATGATGTCATCTAGCCCTTTAGGTTATCGAGATACATATACATCAAAAGTATACCCTAGGGGGAATCCTTTATGGTCATCGAGATACTTATATATTAAAGGTGCATAGTAGGGATCGATTCATCTTTTTATAAAGGCGTTGAGCCCTTTTAGCTTACCAGGATACTTCTATTTCAAAGGTAGACCTTAGAAACATTTTAATAATTTATGTTAGAACCAAGTCCTATGTAATCACCGAGATACTTATATTTCGAAGGTGTATAGTAGGAATAGGTTCATTTGTCTATAAAGTTATAGAATCTTTAGAGTACTGTGATACTTATATGTCAAAGGTACCCCTTAGTGACATTTCATTATTTTTGCTTAGAACCGAGTCCTTTAGGTCACCAGGATACTTCTACATCAAAGGTAGACTTTAAGGGATATGTTGGTCATTTTGACCGAATTAGGAGCCTTAAAGTTAAGTTTAGTACTTTTCGTCTAAACTGAGTCTTAGGATAATTTTTTAATATTATCAATAAATTTGAAATTTTTGCAAATCAAGGCAATGTCTCCGATGTTAAAATAGTATGTGATATTTCTCTTAGCATATGAGAGGGATTCTAAGGATTATTTTAATAATGAGTTATCCTTTTCAAATGAAAATAGGGATTGTTTGAATTTCAAAAAAATAAAACCTTTGGTATTCCTCTGGTTCTCCAACGGGGTACAAAAGATATTTTGATTTTTGAAACCTTTTGTATTTCACTAGCTCTCCAATGGGTATGGCAAAGCATGATACAAGCTTTCGTGCTCTTATGGTTATTCGGAAGGGTGCAAAAGATATTTTAATTTTTAAAATAATATTAAAAACTCAATTTTCTCACATAAAATAATAAATTTATTTAATAAAATTTTATTTTTAAATATAGGAACCATAATTAAATATCGAATATTGAAATTGAATAAAAATAAAAAAATTATGTTGATACAGGATTAATAAGGTATCGGTTGACAAACATCATGAGAAGGTCAATCATTACTTGTGATTGTAACCAACTCTCGGACCCTTTTATGCGATCTCTAGTATGAGTGTAGACCTTGAAGTTTGTTTTTATGGGTTTCGTAATCTCAGAATATAAACTCCGACAGGTGATCAATCTCACCTGGTCAAAATAGATTGGTAGCAACTCTAAAATAAATAATCATTTTGGTAATGACTATTTAGAGTCAAGTTGAGTGAACGATTTATCTTGACAACTCAATCTCTAGACATGAAAATAAAGAATAATAGTGATATGGGTCCCAAATAAAAGAACATATTGATATATAGATATATATAAGAACGATGGGTACACTTGCCAATTTAAGTCTAGCTGGTCAAGATTTGTTTTCGGGCCATGTTGCGACATTGTGTTTTTTATTATATAAAATATACAAAAAGCCACAAATGTGAAGAATCTTTTAAATAGAAGAAAATGTTTATTTTGTTTTCTAAAATTTCTAAAAAAATTAATATGTTGTAATAAATAATAAACATTAAGGTTTACATTAAATTACTTTATTTTTTAAAGGTTTAATTTTTCATTAACCTTAAAATAATATTTTTTCACTCAATTTCTAAATAGCTACTATAAAAGTTTTACTATTAATAAGATTTATCAAATTTATAAGTAATTTGTTAAATAAATTTATTTGCTAATAACTAAAAAACGGTTAAGGTCTACATTAGCCTACTTTATTTTTAAAGTTCTAATTTTCATTAATCGTAAAACTAAATAAATTTATTTGATTAATAAAAAAGAGTTAAAACTTACATGACTTTTTTATTTTAATACTTTTAATTTTATATTAATAACATTAAAAAGAAAAAAATTATATTAATATGATATAATTTGCAATTTGAATTAACTTTATATGTTAATACAAATTTTGTTGAGGAATGTTTTATTAATTTTATTTATTTGTAAAATATACAATTATATATTTAAAAATTCATAAAACAATTAAAATTTACATGTGACATATTGATAACAAATACTAGTTTTTTTTTTTTTTAAAGTAAGCTCATAAAATGATATTTTAATTATATTTGTATATTAAAATCAATATTTGTTGGTACCAAAATATTATAAAATTAATTTGTTAAATAATTTTATTATAAAAAATTAGTAAAATTAATAATTAAAGTTTTTTACTTTATACAAAAATATTTGATTACAATTTGATTATTTTTATTTTTAGTATTAAATTTAGGTTCGAACTCAATCCAATCTCGGTTCGGGTTTTTTGAGTCGCGTCATTTTGAGCTCGAGTTAACGCAAGTTCAGATTTTTTTAGATAGGTTTTCGAGTTTGGATTCATTTTGTCATTGCTACCTAGACCCAACTTAATATAGATCAGACTGAATGAGCTACTTAACTAAAGAGAATGTTTATTTTTAAAATTCTCCTTCTATCTTCCTAAGATTTTCTGAAATTTTTTATACGTATTAAAGTTTTTAAGACTTAAATTTGGTTCTGTAAGGTATGACAATATACTTGATTTGTCACTCAACTTCGTGCAGTTACCTAGCAATCTCTACATAATAATGTTAAATATTTTTTTGTCCACAAAACTCTGCATCATTACTCGGTTTACCTCATCCTGCATGTATAGCCCAACCTTTTTTAAGAACTACGCTCTATGATGCGCTTTTCCTTCAATTAGCGGATAGCTTCATGCACTGGGAGCTTTTAGCATAT
>JBBYHM010403816.1:0-12914 GCA_038381775.1 Adansonia rubrostipa
TTGTCGGTCAAGAACTCAAGATTATCTTTAATTCAAAGGGCTTTTGAACTGAAAGCAAAAAAGGGTAAATTTCAGTATAAATAAACCGAAAAGATAGGTAGGTCCAAGTCCAAGTCTGAAGACTGACGCCCTTAAGTCAAAAAGCAAACTCTTCCTGGCATAGTTTTTGCAACCGAGAAAATGGCATTTACTTTCTGTTTGTTTATTGCTTACCTAATCGACCTTCCCTCCCATCTTATTCGTCTTTATTTTATGTTCATCTTCCTGATCATAAAGATAAGGAATTGAAATAGCATTTACAGCCTGATATTATAATTATTATTTTACAGTTTAATTTTTTTATAATTAATATTTATTGTAATTAATAATAATAACATTCATTATATTTTATAATTAAAACACATTTGAAACGGTAATCTACATCTGTTATAAAAAGCAATGTAATTCGGCTTTCTAAGTCCAAACAAAAGAATAGCGCTAATGATATGGCCGACATTGCCCCACAAAAGTTGTGGAAATTTGGACTTAAGCGAGACAGAATGTAACTACTTAGTCTATATATGGTCACATCTTTTACATCATACCATATTATTTCGAAATAACGCTTCAATTTAAATTTTCAAAATCGCTGTTTACTTATTTCTTATGCATGAGTATGACGTATGACTTTTAAACTTTATTCAAATTTTCATTTTATAAATAACTATATTATATATATATATATATATATGTTTTGAGTTTCTTGACCTTGCATAAAAGCACCTCATAGCAATGTAAAAGCATACGTGCCTTTTTACCCCTTGCATGATGTCTGGTCCAATTTTGGAACTGTGAGGTGTGAAAACAAAGGCATCTAAGCACATGGGTTTGGGCTAAAATCCTGGCAGCAGCGGTCCTTTGAGGAAGCTTGTTGGGATAGGCCCTTTAAAGTTTGTCTAGGCTTTGAACTTTTGCCCACGGCCTAAAACTCTGGTGGGATAAAACTGGGCTTTCAAAATGGTGGGCTTAAGTCGTCATAATTTTGGGACCCAAAAAAATAATTACGGTAAAAAAAAAAAAAAAGATTTGAAATGCTCCTTATTAAGAGTCCTTATTGAGGCTCTCAAGAAGCATTAGGCACTAGACCTTTTAAGGGTTTAATGTCGCTTGAAATTGAAAGTCGCACTTATCTCCCTTTCAAATGGGTCTCTAATTGTTTAGATTAACCAAAGCATACTGTAACATTAAAGCCTAAGTTGTCCTAGCTTAAGCTTAGATTTTATTCATTAATATTAGTAAATATATTTCCTTATTTCTTTTTCAGGGGTAGCTTGATAGCTAAACAAAATCTAAACCTGAAAATGAAATCTTAAATAATATTCCCTTAGTTTGGAATTGTTGCACATTGGGATCCTATTTATTTAGTTTTAAGATTAGCTGCTTTGCTCTATACCAGAAATTTTGTTAAGAAACTTGGTAACCTAACATTCATTTGTTTTTTACTTCCGTTGCAACAATGAAACTGTCTTAGAGCCTCGATCTCTCAAGTAAATCTCTGTTACAAGTCAATCATTGGGTAAAACTTAACGACCTAGATAAGTCAGCTGGTTCTAATCTCCTACTGTTATTTTCAGACAATTTCACAAGAGCCAGACCAGACAAGGGCATGCTCCAATTCTTGCTAAGCACATCCTGAAACCAAGACAGTGAATGTCTCCTACTTCTGGAAGGGGTGGACTTGGTTTCTGCAGCTTTGACTGATCCAGGGCTCTCTGATGTATCAGAGCTGCTACTTTCACCATGTCTTTCCTTGCCTGATAAAAGTTCTGAGAAGATCTTTGACCTGACCAAAACTTTCATTCTACAAGCAGCAAAGTCTTCGATATCATTTTAACAGCATCGTTTCCGTTTCCATCCCGTTTCTTTCGCTGCCATTACTGCCTAATCTTAAAGTAGCAAGCTCTCCATTCAAAGCCTTGATATCTTCAGCTGTTGGCACAGAATCCCAGTCCTCTTCAGTGTTAGTTGTCGTGGACCTTGAGCTGCCATGGGATCCTCTGGGGAGAAAGGCTCTAACGGACCTTGGAAGATTGGGCGTGCTATTGCCAGCAGATGCAGTAGCTCTGACTTGCTCGAAGAAGAGGACTTGCACAACGACACGCAACGGAAGCCTCTCATTTTGCATAGCATGCATGCAAGCTTTGGCTGACAGCTTCCTGCAGTCCATTAACCTGCATATTCTCTTTCTCTCACTCTTGCTGATTCCAGGGTTTTCCTTTAGTTAGAGAGAAATAAACTAGTTTTAGTTTAATCAGCATTTTGTTCTAGGAATATTAAAATTTGATAAACAGGAATGAAGGAAAAAGAGAAAAGATGGAATCCGAACCTTCAGACACATGTCTTTGGCACGGTTAAGTCCATGAGAAGGTCTCGAAAAGCTTGCTATACTTTGAGCAAGATTAACAAATTTTGAAAGAGGTAAATTTGGATCTCGAGCAATTTCAGCTGGGCAACCATCAATTAGAATTGCTACCAAAACTTTAGAATCATCCGGTCCAAACTTGGGGATTCAATTCTCCTCGAATTCGTTTTCAATGTGGTCAGTTCGAGAACTGAGTCACAAACTCCTCAACTAATTTGTGAATTATGTCAGCATCATATATGGTTGCTTCTCCAGCTGAGGCTCGAATTAGAAGATCAGTCACCATTGCCTCGGGAAGCTGCTGTCCGATTCTCCTCATCAACTCATTTCTCTCCTTTTCTCCACAATCCAATAAAATTGCCGTTCATAATAATCTAAGCAAGAAGCTGCAAGAAAAAGTTCCTTTCTCGGTAGGCAGCAGCCACACAACGGTCTCCACCAATGACATATACTTTATGAAATCATTTTTCCTGATCATACCCTTGCTAAAACCGGGCAATCTTCTCAGGGCGTACCTGTTTAAGGCTTCTCCCAATTACATGACCAGAAACTCTGCCTTTCGTTTTAATTGTTGCTATCACACGCTTGTATAAAGTAGATATGAAGCCCACAGAGATCTTCTACCCACCAGTTGGAGCCAGTTGAGGTTTTCGTACAACATTCCGTTGTGAATATTTCCGTTCATCGACGGGAGCTTTTTTGTATTATAGTTGTATGACCACTCCACCTTGGAAGTGTCGATTGAAGCCTTGGAAGCTATAGAATCGAGGCAGTGGCTGACCACCTTGAGTTCCTCAGGCCATGGATAGAGATTTCGTTGTTCGAAGAACAATGATAGAATCTTTCCAGCTCCGGAATATACTTGAATTCAGGAAGACCATCGATCTTATAGATAAGATTTCCTTTCTCAACAGTTTCATACATCCCGAGGTATTCTGCTGCGCATCGAGCTGCAACAATATTGTATGCATTGAGAGTGACTGTCGTACCAAAACAAAACTTAGCACATATTTCGAAAGCAGCAGGTCCACCAGGTATATCCCAAATGTGGATTTCATCACCGTTCTCATCGTTTGATGTTGCAACCAGCCTCTGCAAGTGCGCACTTTTCCATAACAAGGGAAACTACAAAAACATCATAGTTATAGATGTTAGCAACCAAAAAAATATTTTCGAGCATTAGCAGAAGCCATTGCGATGGTTAGACCGACAAAAATAATCCATGCACCGGTGGGACTAGTCTGGTGTGAAAGAAAGGACCTAAATATGGTGTCCACCAATCAACTAAACTTGTAGAGGCAGACAATCTGTTTGACTATTACTGATTGATGCCGGAAAATTTGGGCTAATCGGACCATAAAAATATGAGATTTGAGCATATAACCATTTATATCTCCTAAGATAATCAAAGCACTGTATCCTTTGCATGATGACAGATTGATATGGGTTCATACGTTACGCAGATAGAATTTTAGATTCCCAATGTTAATGACCACGTCAATTTCCAATTCGGTCGCAACGTACCCGTCACAAATGTTTGTCCAGTCATGTCAGCTAAAAATCAATGCACAAAAAGTCACTAAACTTAAATATGAGCAAATGTAAGCACAAATAGTCACTACAATTGTAAACGGGATTAAATAACATTAGTATAGAATCAAAATATCTTAAAGTAGAAAGGGTTTAAGTTCAACTTTAAGAAACATGATCAGTCCTGAGTATATGTCTGAGAAATACATAGCGAAGTTTAACATATGCCTCAATAGCACTCTCAGATCTATAATTGATTAAAATGAAGAATGCCTAAAAACACTTAAATGAACCAATGATTGCAGAACATACTCTATTGATGTATTTTTTAGCTGAAACATAATTATTCCTCCTCCTCCTCTTCACAGAGGTTGAGAATGATTGATTACTTCACTGCATAATGTTGCGTTATGTTCTTTCAACAATTAATGTAAAAAAAATGGGAGAAATCTAGGAGAACAGCTCTCCGTGTTTGGGTCTACTGTTGTGTTCAACCTTGAATTCAACCAAACCAGAAATGAAACTAACACTACAAGAAGCATTAGTATTTACATACCCAAATCTGACACTCACGTCCAAATTTAGGTAACATAGAGAAAAAGAAGCAAAGTAGCACAGGCAAGTACAAAGAATGCTAAAGAAAGTCATTACCATGTACATGTCTTTCCAACATACAGAGGAAAAAAAAATGAAAAAGAGTTTAAATTTTTTAGTTTCCCATGAAGGAAAATCCCAAACTCACCTGATATTGTCTCCATTAGTCTGAAACGAATCAGGCTTAGATCCCAGTTTCATAAACTTCATCTTGATAAAGAAAGATTGAAACTTCTTCCCTTTCCAAAACTCAAAATCTACAAAATATTCCAGAGGCACAAATCAGTACCAAAATCACCATTAACCGTGCTCCTCGATATCAAAACATTTCAATTTCGAGGAAGGATGTATCAGAAGAAAATCATATGCATTTCTTAGTATGATAGAAAGTGATCACCTGACTGGGAAGAGCCCCCCAAAGAAGAGGGTTGCTTCCATAGTTGACAACTGAAAGCAAGAACTCAGGGCTGAAAAGGTCAGCTAAGGAGACATGGGCAACACACTCGCACTCTCAAAACATATATAATTTTCAACGCCAAAGACACCCCCTATGTTGCTAGAACTTAAGTGTAATTGTCGGATATAAATATGCGTCTAACAGAGGTATATTTATTTTTTTTTAAGTTTTTTCATATATTTGAAAGATCTGTAAAATGTTATATTCCTGTATTCATGTTCAAATATATATCAAATATAAGCACTTGAAGAAAAATAAAGAGTTTAACAGAACACACCACTTGCTCAACACTGACTCCACCTCTCTTCCCTTATTTTTCTTATTCTCTTTGGTTTGCTATTTTTAATGATCTATCTCTCTCTCACACACAGCTACAACATTGCCAAGAACCTTTCAGGTCCACAAAAATGTCTAGACCCCAAAACCTAGAATGTACATTCTCCTTTACATCTCTTCCGTTAAGACTTTTAACCTTTTACCCTATACTTTAAGCTAGAAAACTTGCAAGAAAAGGAAGAGAGTTTCTAGTTTTATTCTCTTATTAAAAAAGTAGAAAATTAGATTTTAGTTTGTTCTGAGATTGAAATCAATCAGCTGTTTACTAGAGCTAACGACCCATCCATCTATCAGACTTTATAGTTTTAAGACATAATACAATTATACGATATAAATATAATATTAAAAAGAAATAAAATATCATATAAAAATAACATTAACATAGATGAATACAAAAATTTATCAAAATCTATATAATATAAATTATAAATATATTAAAATTTATAATAAATATATAATATCTTGAATACAATTATAATGTATAAAAATATATAAAATCGATATAAATACATAGATTCTTAGATTCCATACCATCTCCAACATCCTCAATATGGCCTTCCATCTCTTTTCATTGCTTTATTCTCTTACTAATTTTTAAAGTAAATTAAAATAAATTATAATTTATTAGTGAAAATTTCAATGATACTCATTAAAATTAGTTAAATTATTATTTTTATAACAAAATACATGTTTTATTGTTTAAAAGGAAAATAGTGCATTTATAAGATTAATAGTTGACAACTTCAGCTCCTTTGACGTAAGGTATAAATGAAAACTAATAAATTAAGCAATTTTTTCATGCAAGTTTTTACACAATTATTTTTCATTGATTTTAATAAAGTTTAGAAAATCAGGAAATTGGTGGTAGTTGGAAGAGATTAATCCCACGAATATAGTAACACTAAGAATTATTAAATAAAAAAGTTAGTAACTGATGCATTTGCTATGCATGACGTTATACTTTTGTTAATAAATTTAATGTTTTCTATAACTCGAAAACACCCTTTAGAGATTTTAGTTAGACTGACCTCATTTGCTATTTATTAAGATTTGTTAAACAATATCGACAGAGATCAAACCTTAAACTTTGCAAATTACCTGTGTTCTCTCCTTCTGTTATTGTTGTCCAAAAATAATAATAATAATAATAATAATTTATTGCGCCAGACAAATTGACAAAGTTGCAGCCCATGTGTTACTCAAATTTTAGGTAATTATAGCAGCGCACATGGCTATGGATTCTCCAAGCTCTTGTAAAAACGCATTGGGCAAGTTTTGTTTTAAGCTTAAATTTCTTTTTTTTTTCTTGGACAGTGGACCATGAACTCTAATTACGATGATGATGGCTCAATATTCTGGAAGTTTGATAACATAAGAAGTAAGATCTTCTTGATATGTTTGCAAAGATAAGTTCGCTAGGGGTTTACCTTTCTTGGTTCGAAGTTTCAATGGAGGGGAAGAACCCCTCCCCCTTTGGTAATGGTGGTTCAATGAACTTGCAGAGTTTGATCTTTTGCAGTTTCATGGCTGTTAATTGATAATAATGATGACTCCAAAATCAATTTGGAATCTTTTCCACCTCCAAACTGTAATCATCAGATTCATTCACTTAATGCTGCAGCTAATTAAAGAAATTGTTTTTCGTTTCTATGTCTTTGATAATCTCACGTGTAAATAAAAGTTTTCATGGTCAAGTCGGGTCGGATTTAAATTCGAGTAAAATGATTTACTTGTTTGAGTTTAGTTTGGATCGATTCAAGTTTAAAAATCAGTTTTATTATTTAAAATAAATAAAATAATATATATTTAAATAATAATTTAAATTGAATTAGACTAATTTTTTAAATTACTAAAAACTTATTTTAGATCGAATTTAATTCTATAGGTCTTTGACCATTTTGGAGGGATACTTATTCGGCCTGAACAGGTTTAGAATTATACTCTTTTATTTTTCTTAATCAAAATGCAAATACTCCCTTCTTCAAATCAAGGAAAAAAAAAAAAGGCATATGCAGCTTGTAAGTTGGATTGTTCATAGCCCAAAGTGGTTGCCCAAAATGAGAAAGATGTACATCTATTTTAATTATAAAAATATAAAAATATTTTTATATTTTTATATTTATTAATTTATAAATAATAATTTAAACTTTCAAATTAAATTAAACCTAATCAAATTTAAATTTAAATAAAAAATATGAAAAAAATTTGAATCTTATCCAATCATAAATACCTCTCGACCTCAGCAATAATTATCTTGGTACATAATTGCGTATACAGCTACTAATCAAAAATTTCTTCATTGCCAAACTGCAAGCCTACAAATCATGATCGTAGCTCCTTTTTTTTCAACAGCTAAGTACTGCCCCAAACATCTAATACTCTCTTCCAACTCACATGAATCATGATCTCACTGATCCATAAAATTATATCAAATTATATCCCAAAGCAAAAAATCAAGTTGTTGTGCGAATCGACCACATTTTTTTTGGGTTGTATTTGAAGTTGTTAATAATTGAATTTTTTTATAAAATTAAAATTAAATATTTTATCTATAAATCATCATAATTTGTAAATTTTTAGTGCATGTTTATAGTGAGTATGCATTTAAAAGAAAAAAAATGGGAATTAGTGATGAAAGTGGGGATGGAATAAATATGTAAATGAGTCGAAAATTCAAGTAGACTGAAAAAATTATTTCATTATTTATTATATTATTAAAATATTAATTTTATATTAATATTTATAAATTTTTATAATTAAATTTAAATAAAAATATTATTTTTATTAAATAATAATTTAAACTATGTCAGCTTAATTAAAAAGAATCTTATTTAAAATCTAATTCATACCGATTAGACTGAAGAGGTAATTCAGTCGTTGGACAAAGTTAAGACAGAAAGCATGAGATGCTGCTTTTGCTGCTTATGATGGCGGTGCTACAGTGAAACTGGAAGGGAACAGGTGAACAAAACAGGCTTTTTGTAGGGAAGAAACAATAAACGAACGTGAACATCCAGGTTTCAATCCATCATGTTTCGTCATGACCTCGGTTTGTCTGATTTTGGCAGCAGCAGTCACGGAGTTTTAATTTGCCTGCCAATTTGTTCTTAGTTATTACTATAGGTGCATTTTTTGTCTTGGGTGTGTGCTTAACTTCAATGACTGAAACGACATCGTTGAAACACAAAAAGGCTGAGAGGTTGGTCCCTTTTCTAAGACAGCTGACTGAATTATGGGCCTACAAATCCGGTTCTGGCTTGGATTAGCTGAGAAGTATAATTGGAGGGGGGGGGGGGGAAGCTCTGGTTTAGAGCTATTGAAATTTCCACATCGGAAAACTTGCATGTGAAAGTCCGAGGGCCACGTTATCTGCTTGACCTTTCAAGCTTAACTCATACGATTTTGAGTTTTAAACAAACTTTTTTATAAATTTAAATTAGTTCAATTTTATTTAAATTATTATATAATAATAATAATATATTAATATTAAAATATAATTTTAATAATATAATAAACAGTAAAATATACTTTTGAGTTGGCTTGTACTCATTCATCTGAAAAGAAAAAAACCATGTTTGAGCTTGGTCTAATCGTTAATTTCCAAGAAGCCAAACAAATTATATCACATGTAGAGACTTGATCAGCTTGCAAGAAAGAAAGTTTCAAATATGTTTTTTTTCCAAGTCTTGGTCCTTTGCCTTGAACTATTATAACCCTGTTTTTAATGTTTGGGTAAGCAAATTTATGAAGAAGGGCTACAATTAGTTTCCAAAGGTCAGTGTTTATAGTCTACTCATTTAATTTCCTCTTTAGCTTGTTCACAAGGCTTTGCTTTGTAAAATGGATAGAAAAAAATAAAAAAAGAAAAGATCTAAGAATTGAAAGAATCAAAATTCAAAGTTAACAACGATATTCTTCTTGTCCTATAAATGACTTAACGGAATCGCTTAAATACATTCAGTCTTTGCCAGATTTTGATATAATTTGGTAAAATTATCAAAGAAAATTAAGAACGAAATTGGGGGAGTCATCTCTTGTATTGCGCTATGTATCTTAATCAAAGGGGAAAAAAATTAAAGATTTTTGACCAAACATTAGTAGATGTAAGTGCCGACCAAGTCAATAAATACATGCAAACATGGACGGCAAAACAAGGAAGATAAGATGTGTATTCAGAGATCCAAGGGATTAGGTATAAGAGTTCACATTTAAAAAACCATATAAATAATAACCAGAATATCGTGTGTGTGTGTGTGTCTGTGTGTGTATAGGGCAGAAGGGACCCTTCCGGTGGTATCTAGAGGGTGAACTCGGTACAAGCAACGTTCATGTTTTTTAGATTGTTGGGGGTCCATTTGTACTTCATGTATACCGAATATATAAGTATATATTATGGACTTCATTCAAGATAGCATGATACCGCTGTCAGATTTTTGAAAATTGTGAAATCGATAAGGCTTAAATAATATCTTTTTTAAGTAAATTAATTAAGTAAAAGTTTAAGGTCATGGATAGATAGGAATTTAAAAATATTGAGATTTATGGTTAAATTATGAGATATTTGAAAATTAGTTTAATTAATTAGATCGGTTGGATTAATTAAAAAATAAATATTAAATAATTTTAATATTAAATAAATAATAAATATTTTAAATAATTAATGAAATATATATCTGATTTAATAATTGAGTTTTAATATAAAATTAAAAAAAATTAAAAATTTAAATTTCATCATTTAAAAAAAAGAATCTTTATTTTCGATCGGTAAATTGATTTTTTACTGATTTAATCAATTATCAATTTTATACAACAAACCAAATTCAATAAACCTCGTATTCTGATTGAATTAATTCAACCAAAGTTCAATTCGATTTTTTTCACCAATGATTTTTTTTTTTGGGCATTTCCTTATGCTCAAAAGGATCTTTTATTACACTCAAAATCTCACATTAATCATATTTAATTACTATAAATAGTAAGTCTTGAAACTTATAGCTAGATGTATTGAATGTTTTTCCTATGACCTTTTTTGGTTTATTAAAATAATTATATAAGGAAAAAAAATCTAATTAATTCCTTTTATTGAAATTAACTACTATTCTTTCACAAGTGAATGATACACTTCAACATTTAGTATATAAACTCTTTTTTTTCTTCTTCTTTTAAATCTTTGTTCGTATAACAGTTGATAATTAGGAAAAATAAGTTTATGAAAAAATTATTGTAAGTCAACAATTATTGCTTTAATCTAAATCGGGAAGTATAGTTTCCAAAATTCTCTCAAAATAACTTTATTTCTTTATCTAAATCTAAATTGATCCAAAAACCTATTTCGTTATTCAAAATAATATTAAAAATAAAAAATTTTAATATTTATAATTAAATTTAAATAAAATATTTTATTATATATAGTAATTCAGTTCAACCTAAACTATTAAAACATCTAGACCGAATTCAATTCAATACGGATCACTCCGAACCCATCAACTAAGTATAGTCTTTACCGAGTTGGAACCCATCAAATTCTTCACCGAAAATGGAATAATGGGGTTTTTCATTTTCTTATTTTGGGTTGTAAACAATTCTAAGAATAAGACATAAACATATGAAATTTTTTGTATAATAATTCCCTTGATCCTCATGTATATAAACAATATTACAACATTTAAAAAAAAAAGAGTCATAAATATATAACAATTGAACATGTAAAATTGAAAAAGAATAAAATAAACAATAGCAAAGTCCACGCCAATCATTCTCCTAATCTAAATCTGATCTTTTACAATAACATTGAACAAACATGGCAGCTGCCGTGCTTTCGCCATCGGCAAAGGACTCTCCACCTCTTCATCGTTGCCGGAACATTTTTCTTTTTGATTAACGTCGTTGGTACTTGTTTCCTCTGGTCCAGCTGCTGGTAAATTCAAGTCAAAGTCGCGTTGACTTTGGGTCGATGATTTAACACTGTCGCTACCGCTGTTATTGTTGTTGTTGTTGCTCCCAGCTTCGTAGTGGCATCGCTTATGTCCTCCTAAGGCTTGACCTGAAGGGAAATTCTTGTAACAAATTGAACACATGTGAGTCTTGCCACTTTGGTTGTTCGTGGGAGGTGAATTTGCAGCCATCGTGGCTGTGGTGGCAGCGGCCGCAGATACAGCAGCGGTGGCGGTGGCGGTGTTGGTGGTGGTGGTAGGGTGTTCATCAGCTCCAAAAAGTTTCCTGTGACTAGATTTATGTCCTCCTAAAGCTTGATATGATGGAAATGTTTTGTTACAAACTCTACACCTGTAATGATTGAGGGAACTTTTAGCTGCACCTGAGGCTGAGGGGCTGTTTCTGGTAGTGGTTCCCTGAGCTAGCATGAGAAGGCAAGGAGCCAAGTATTCTTCTTCAGCTGATAGGTTTTCGATCCTGGGTCGTTTCGTTCTTTTCCTCTTTGTCCACGGCTCAACACACTGGAGGTCCACCATGCCATCATGGTGGTGCAGTACTGGAGTTGCAGAAGTCGGAGAATTCAACGTTTCAAGAGCCATTGAAGAGACAGTTTTGAATGGTTTTTTTTTTTTCCTCTTGGTTTTGAGTGAGTGTTTGAGTGAACAATGAAGGATTTTTATATGGGAAGGAAGGAACAAAAGAACGATAGAAGAGAAGGATCGAAGGAAAGTGCTTAATAAGTGGAACAAAGTATAGTCTTTGATATGTTTGCACGTCTGATTAAGTCGTCCTTTAAGCGACTGGAGTGTGGCTTGGGTTACTATATAGTTTATAAACAAAAGTAAACAGGGGCTCTGCAGGAATATCAAATGGGGTGAGAATTTGGTGTTTCCTGCTAAGCGGCGACTTAATTTCATGACTATTCCAAGTCAGAAACCAAGACCTGGTCCATTCTTCAACTTTCTTTCTTCTTCAAGTAGCAAAACAGCACTTAATAAAGCAGTAATTTCAACAGTAACCTCTATAGGTGAGTTTGGTAAACGTTTTTTTTTCTTTGAAACTTTTAAGATTTAAAAAAAATATATAAATACTATTAAACATATAAAAAAAGTATATAATAATCAATTGAATTAAATAATCAAGTGCATTTTAATAAAGGGTTTAGAAAATTGGAACATACTTTTACTTCACATAATCATAGTTCATTCATTTATAAAAAATTTTGTGTAGTGGAAACATGGGAGGTGGTCGGAAATGTAATGTCAGAATGTAACTGTTGATGTCCTTTAAAAAAAAAAAAATGAAATCCTCTTTAAATGGGTGTGTTTAGCGTTTGCACCATGTTTGCCATAGCAGAAGTGGCCTTAGTGGGAACTTGACTTTGTTTTCATTTATTTATTTTTCGATGGTCTGATTTTGATTTGTTTGGCGTGTCACTTGGCAACCGCGGCTGCGAGACTTTGCTGGTTGGTGAGTCATCTCGAAATTACTTGGGTCCTTCTGGTCTTTAGGCCGACGTGTCTATCAAATCAAGATTCAAGAGGTGAGTGATGAGCGGGGTATCATGCAGAGCGACCCATGCGAGAAACTGAGCAATGGGGTAGGCTTAGCTGCTCGACGTGGACCACTAACCCTCCCCACTAATTAGCTCATCCCCATAAC
>JBBYHM010403864.1:0-12911 GCA_038381775.1 Adansonia rubrostipa
TGAGAGGGATTTTCAATAAAATTGTGAGACAAATAGTGGAGAAGTAAGATTAAATTATTTTTTTGGTCCTTAAGATCTAATTGATCAAATTAGTTGCTTTGTTAACGACCTATCTCTATATCTATCTATCTATCTATATATATATATATATATATATATATATATATATATATATGCATAAGAATTTAGCTTGTCTTGAAAGAAATCAATGTAAGCATATGGTTGCTTAATTTTGGATAATAATTTAGCTATTTAAAAAGAAGAAAATGTAAGCAGCCTCAATTATTGCAATTGTTTTATTTAGAGGTTATGTAAGACAAAATTTTTCAAAAGCAGCTGCATCTTGGACGTAAATCCTTATAATTAAACTTCGCAAATCACAATATTAGATATAATATAAATATGATATAAAAAAATAATTAAAATATGATAAAATAATATGACATAAAAAATAAAATAAATGTGACATTAATATATAAATATAAAATATCTTAAATACAATTATGATAACAAAATATATTAACATAATGTGAACATGTGAACTGCCAGATCTGCCTCAAATCGAAACAGGAGTTGTTGAAACTTTTGATTTTAAAAGCCAATTGCTCCCTAGTTACAGAATCCTATTCTTCAACAACAATGGAGCTTCAATTTCCCCCCTTGTTAATCTTTCTCTTCTTGTCAGGAGTAGTTAAAATAGTAAAGAAAATGAAAAACTTAGAATCAAACATCAAGCTGCTCCCACCAGGGCCATGGAAATTGCCTTTTATAGGCAACCTGCATCAGCTAGTTGGTGGCTCACTACCTCATCGAATTCTGAGAGACTTGGCCAATCAACATAAACCCTTGATGCACCTACAGCTGGATGAAATCTCCACCGTCGTTGTTTCTTCACCAGAAATTGCCAAAGAGGTCTTGATAACACATGGTATTACCTATGCTGAAAGACCTTACATAATTTCTTCAAATAAGATAACTTATGGTTCCAAGGACATTGCCATGGTTCGATATGGCAATTATTGGAGAAAAGTTTGAAAATTTTGTACTGTAGAACTTTTAACAGCAAAAAAAGTTCAATCATTTGAATCAATCAGACAAGAAGAGGTCTCAGCTCTTGTGAAATCCATACATTCAAGCAAAGGATCGCCAATGAATCTCAGCAAGAAAATCTTTTCTTTGACATATGGGATCACATCAAGAGCAACATTTAGTAATATATGCAATGCGTCGCAATGTGGCCCGATATGAATCTTGACCAAGCCTGACTTAAATAGTCTTTTGCTTCTATATTTGTTGCCATATCACTATTTTAGATTCTCATTTTTCTATAGGCTATATCATTATCGATACTTTTTTATTTTTGAAGTCTGGGTGGTCAAGACAAATCGTTTACTCAACTTAACCTTAAATAGTCATTGTTGGAGTCGCCACCAATCTATTTGAGCTAGGTGAGATTGGTCACCTATCAGAGTTCGTATTTTAAGGGTTACAAAACACTAGAATACCTATTCTGAGGCCCGCGATTATACCAGAGATCATAAAAAGGTCCAAGAGTCAAATACAATCACAAGAATCAACCCTCTCGTGATGCCTGAAAATCGATATCTTATTAATTACATGTTAACTTAAATTTTAATTTTTACTCGGTTTCAACATATGGCATTTAATTATAAATTCCCAAAAATAATATTTTATAAAGCAAATTTATTATTATGTGTCTAAAAAATTGGGTTTTTTTTTTTAATTTGAAGATCAAAATCTCTTACACACTCTACCGGAAGACCAATGGAAAGTGAAAGCTTTTTATCATTCTCTTTTGTACAGCAACGAAAAACTAGAGGAACACAAAAGATTTTAAAATTTAAAATATCATTTGCATCCCGTTGGAGGGTCAGAGAAATATGAAAGGTTTTATTTTTTTTGAAATTTACTAAAACCCTGATTTTCACTTTGAAAATGGTATCCTGTTATTGAAATAATCTGTAGAACCCCTCTTATATTTTGGGAGAAACTCTATGTATTATTTTAACTTGGAGACATTGCCTTAAAAATTTTTTTAAAAAGAAAATTTTATATTTTATTAAAAATATTTATAGAACGTCCTAGACTCGATAACAATCTAAAATGACGAAACTTTTCCTAACATATACCTTTGAAATGAAAATATCCTAGTAATCATATAGGTCTTGGTTTCTAATACAAAATTATCAAAATGCCTTTAGGCTATATTTTAGATGTGAAAGTACCGCGATAAACTTAAAGGACTTGAAAATGATCATAGAAGGTTGAACCATTCCTAAATGTACATCTTTAGCATAAAAGCATCCCGATGACTACTTAGGACTTGGTTCTAATGAAATTACTAAAAAGCCTATAACGTTTACCTTCGATGTGAAAGTATCTTGGTAATCCTAAAGGACATGAAATGATCGTGGAAGGTTGAACCTATCATAGATGGACATCTTTGGCATAAAAACATCCCGATGACTACCAAGGACTCGACTCTAGCAAAATTACCAGAATACCCTTAGGGTATACCTTCAACGTGAAAATATCTCGATAACTGTAAAGGGCATAAAAATGATCGTGGAAGGTTGAACCTATCCTACACTTACATCTTTGATATAAAAACATCCCAATGACTACCTAGGACTTAACTCTAGCAAAATTAGCAAAATACCCCTAAGGTATATCTTTAACGTGAAAGTATCTCGATAACCCTAAAGGACATGAAAATGATCAGGAAAGGTTGAACCTATCCTAAACGCACATCTTTAACATAAAAACATCTCGATGACTACCTAGGACTCGGCTCTAGCGTAATTATCAAAATGTCTCTAAGATATACCTTTGACGTGAAAGTATCCTAGTAACCCTAAAGGACATGAAAAATAAGTAATGATGATTTTTTCTCTAAATGGGTAATTTAGATGATAAAAATGACGTAAAGCACAAAAATACTAATGGGTCCAAGAATTTTTCAAAATTAAATATTAGTCCTAAATCAACTAAAAATGCTAAAAATATTTTTTTTGCTCAAAATACCCTACATGGGTAATTTACATTTTAAAGTAATGTAGAATGCAAAAATGCCATTAAGCCTTGTTGACGTTTGACATGCCCGGCCTTTACAAACTTCAAACAATCCTAAGGGCCAAAACATGCTCGACTTAAAAAATATGATGATGTTTGACATGAAGGAGTAAAAGATCATCGGACGAATCGCTCATCCGACTAGTCTTGGATAGCCACCACGAAGTGGCCATAAACTTGGAGTCACCATCAATCATTTTAAGTTAGGCATGATCGGATGTCTATTGAAAATAATACCAGAGATTCGTTGTTTTGGGTTCGAGAGTTGGTTACGTGTGGGGAAGGGTTAACACCCCCATAATGCCCGAAAATCGATACCATCTAACTATATCTTACTTGAATCTCAGTTTCCTCAGTTCCATTTTATTATAATTTAAATATAATTCCCTCTAATGCATGAAATTTTGTAAAGATACGAGTCTAGGTTTTAATAAAAATTTTATCACCTATGTGCCTTAAAAAGGTGAGAAACATAGGGTTTTTGATGAAAATGATCTCCGATGGGTTTTAAAAAAAATCAAAAATTTCATGTCTGACACTAGAGAGATACCGGCACGAGATATCGTTATGCGATTTTGAAAATGATCTTTAAAGCATAAATGCTCGAGGTCTCTACAAAATGAAATGTATTAGTAAGGTGGAAAAGAGAACAATAAATAAATCCACACAAAATACACGAAAAGTAGGGATGATCGAAATGTTTCTTGTAATTAGCTTTGATTATCAATGAGTAACTGAGATGACAATGTTGAGACTTAGTCCGATTTAGTGGAAATTTGAGGAGAAAAAAGGTTTCAATGACTCGAGGATGTCTCAGGAAAAAAGTTTGGATTTTAGAAGGAATAAGGAGAGCGGGGTTGGAGTATCCCCTCAGAAGAGTAGGGTTAGAGTATCCCTAAAGGTGAAAATTTGATGTCATTTTGAGGAAAAAGCAGGGTTAGAGTATCCCCTCGGAGAAGTGGGGTGGGAGTACCCCCGAAAATGAAATTTTGATGTCATTTTAAGGTAAAAGCGAGGTTGGAATATCCCCTCGAAGTAGTGGGGTTGGACTATCCCCAAAAATAAAAATTTGATGTCATTTTAAGGTAAAAGCATGGTTGGAGTAGCCTCTCGGAGAAGTGGGGTTGGAGTATCCCCAAAATAAAAATCTTTAAAGTTAAGAGGAGTGGTCATATTCTTGAAAATAAAAAATCTTTAAAAATCAGGAGTCAAAGATTTGGCTAAAATGTTCCTCTTTTTGTTTAACCTTAGTCTGAGTCTAAAAGGTTCAGGTTACGAGAATGAGCCGAGTAGATCATTAGGCATTCGAATGCCTCAATAAAAATGTTTAGGAAATCAGGTTAGAAACAGAGGACAACATCATGTTGTTTCTCTTTTAGAATTTATTTTGAGCTTATCCGGAGGTCCTAGGGGGTAAACGAGGTACCGTTAGAAACATAACACGATGATGATTAATGTAAAAATATTTTTAAAATCCTAGAAAATCACATTCTAAGCATAATTAATTTTTGAATTTCAACCTATCTTAACACTGGCAACATGTACGGAGTAAAGGTATGATGGACTTTGAAAAATCATTTTGCATTCATCCGGAATTGTTAAAAAGCGAATAATACCTTTCCAAAAAGAGAATTTCATGAACTCTATGGGAAAAATATTCAAGGGATTCAAAAGTGTTGTTTGCTAGGCCGAACAGCCCAAATGATAAACTGCTCGCTGGATCTAAGGGTTTTAGATAGTGAAGATTTGAAAAATTGTAACTATTACATCCGAGATGATCTAAAGGTAAATTAGATATCATTGGAAAGGTAATTCAAAACCCTTCAAGGGAAAAATACCTATACATTCTGAATAAATCATTTTTTATTTTTTTTAATAATTTTTCAAGACCAGGCCACTATACTACCAGAATAAAATAGGGGAGGTGTTTGGTATTTTGGTTTTTCTTCGGGTTGAGCTTGGGCCATGGACGTTCGAACATCTGTAACCAAGATGAGAGATTGACATGGCCGTCATGAGTTCATTCCATAATCTTGGAGTAGTTTGGGATAATAGAACAACCCGTTGACCATGCCACTGTGAGGGTGGTTGGCTTAGGACCTAGGGTTCACGTTTTTTAACTAAAAGACTTCATTTCATTTTTGAAAAACCAGTACTCTTATACTCACTCTTCCATGAATCTAGAACCGAATACTTGCTTTGCCCCCGAGGTTGGAAAAACCAACTTCATAAAAATCTTAGGCCCATGTTATTCTCCATGTAAGAGAGATAGCATGTGCTTAACTTGGGGATATTTTTGAAATTAGGTTTTCTAGCACTCAAGCATGCATCTCAACATAAGCAAAGTACCACAAAATGATACAGAATATGGAGGACAAATATGCACAAGCAAAGATGACATTTTTCATAGAAAAGATGATAAAAAATGCATCGAGATGATAGATAGATGCCTGAACATACTTATGATGAACATGTTTAAAAATAGTTTGCTAAAATGGCATTTTTATTTCATGGAGCCTATCAAGCTTCTAGGAAATACATGAGCATACTTATTCATGTTAAGATGCATATTTTAAACATGAGATGAAGACATGAATATGAAAGGAACATGGTAAGAAGTACATGGATAGAGGTTATTATGGTGATGAAAATGCAAAAGAGCATGCTTAGTTAACCAAACAGCATGAAGTCACCAAGAAAAGCATCAAGATCTTAAACTACCATAACCAAAGCCACAAAAAATGCATGGGACTCCTAAGGTGGCCAAAAAAGCATAAAAAAGGTGTACTAAGATGATGTTAATGACAAAACAGAAACTACAAAGATCAAAGTAGAGGTAATATACCAAAAAAAACTTGAACTTCCCTTTTTTCTCGAAGTAGTGGCTGTAGGCTTAATTTCTTCCTTCTCCTTGCTATTATTTAGCAAGAAAAGGATAAAATGAAGTAGTTTTTTTATGGTACGGTTGATGGTGAGGCTTTTTAAAGATCAAATGGAAAGTTGGGTTCTTGAAGGTTTTCCAGTAATGGTTTGGGGTAGCTATGGGAATGAAGGTTGGTTATGAGTGAAAGATAATGGAATAGTGCTTTTGGTCTGTTTTTGGAGCTAAAGTTGCTCGAGAATTTATGGGAAAGGATGAAGATTTTTTTTAGATTGCTAAGAGTCCTTTTTGGCTTCCTCCCTCTCTTTTTTTTCTTTTGATGGCTGATCATTGCTCTTTTTAAGAGACAATGCAGGGGTATTTTTGATTTTTCTCTTCTGCCCCAAGGGACCTCTCTAGCTACCTACTCAGCTGACTCTTTTTTTATGGGTTCCGCAATGCTGAGCAAGGAGACAGAAAAGCTGTAGCAACCTCCTAGCAGAGATATGCTTGTCATCCTTTTACAACCATATATCTTGTGAAAGTGACATTTGTCAATGGTTGTTTGGGCTCTAAAAGTTGTTTAAAATCCGTTCATGAGCCCATAGTTAAGGTTTACAATGTTATATGATAGTTCATTGGTGCAAAAACATGTTTAAATCGGGTTTTCGAAGGCTAAAAAATGGCTCAAACTAGGCAAAAATGCCTTGGTGTATCGAAACAGAACATGTTGTATCAATACACTAGGTATATTTTACTCCTGAGTATCAATACAATTAACTATGTATCGATACTAAGAGCAAAAAATGTTTCCAGCCTCGAGACTTAGAGGCCGGAATCGATACTCTATAGATCTGTATCGATACTCATGCTTGTGCATCGATACATTTTGCCAAAAATTACAACTTTAGCTACTGCTAAGGTCGTATCGATACAAACATGCCAGGTATCAATGCCATATCTTGGGTATCGATACCAAATCCTCTTGTATCAATACTACATGTGAAAATTCAAGTTTTTTGCACCGTAAAGGCCTAGTATCAATACTTGCACCCCAATATAACTTGTATGAACCTGTGGCTTTCCGATTTACCTTACTTGGTCACAAACAATGGGATATTGATTTGTGTATAACCTTAGTGGCACCATGAAAAGTGGTCTTTGATGTGTCATTTTTTTGCACTTTCTTTAATACGACCCGTAGGCATTTTAGAACTTCCTAAAAAACTTTTTTGCCCAATGACGTGTTGCCCCGATGATCATCCCCCAACTTTATATTTATCACTCTTTGATTATGCCTTGGGTTGCCAGAGATTGGCCGAGAAAAAATGAGGTGTTTTCAAGCCTCTTAATTTTTCAAAAAAAATTGCATTTCGTATCTTAATGGAGAATCAAAAGAATACGAAAGGTTTTAATATTTAGCACCCCATCGGAGGACCAATGGAATGCTAAAAATATTTAAAATAATCTAAATGGATAATTTCATGCTAAAGATGTCCATTTTATCCTAAAAATGCTAGATTTCCCTAAAGGTCCCTAAACTTTTTCGATTTTACACTTAGGTGCCTAAATCAAAAAAAACAACCTAATCATCACAAAATATAATTAATCAGGTAAAAATCAGCATGTAAATCATGAAGAACTTTTATGTGAAGGTTCAGTCAAGCACCTTTGATCATAAAACAAAAATTTTTATTTTTTGCAAACTAGTCCTGAACTTTGCAAAATTGCGAAATGACCCTTAAAGTGTGAAAAATACCTAAAACATGATGTAAAATACACAAAATTAGTTTTCAAGTTACCCATAAAGCTTTCGGCCAAACCCAAAAATAGCCTAAAAAAGTTTACATATTTTTGCAAATTAGTCCCTATGTTCACTAATGTTATAAAATAACATAAAAACAAGAAAAACATGGAATTATTACAAAAATATGCACAAAATCATCATCAAAATAACCTATCAAATTCGGGCAACCCAAAAATATCAAACATAAGCATGCTTTGACATAAAAAATCACGAACATAAAAAAACATTACTAAACGAAAATTAAAATAAAACAAAATAAAAATGAATATACAAATATGCTTAATCATATATTAACATGAAAATAAAAAAAAAAAAACTACATATACATCAATACAAATGTACAATAAATTAAGAACTCAACAACGACAATATATTTTACAAGCCAAAATTAAGAAACAACTTAAAAAAACAAAGGAAAATAACATCAAATATAAAAAATATATAAAATTACCATGTTTAGCCTTTCAACATGAATGAAAATCTATGAGTCTTAACATAGTTTTGAATCATAAATGAGATAGAAAATGAAGAAAAATGAAGAAAAACAAAAAAAAAATGAAGCTTATACCTTAACAAAGCTTAAAAAACTAAATATTTTCAAGTGTTTTTCTTTTATTTTTTCTTTTCTTTTAAGCTTCCTCTAAAAAATCCCCTACGAAGACAAATCCTCCTCCTTTATAAAAGGAGGAGGTTCGTCAAGAGGATCACCAAATCCTCTTGGCCAAAACTCCAAGAAAAAAAAAAGATAAAAACCATTTAATTTATTTAATTTATTATTTTTGTCATTATTACATAAAAAGATGAGACTTGCATTAAGTTGACAAGCAATTAAGGTCATTCAAAAATATTATCATGATTGCCTAGATAATATCATGTAATTGGTAATTAGAAACCAACTAAATTGATTAGGGATAAGTTAAAAATCAACTAGACTAGTTTCTGTGAAACTAGTAGCAAATAATTCTAAATTAAAATAAAATTAAAATAATGATAATAAAACATAAATTAAAAAATTAATAATTATAAAAAAAATTTGCAAATGAAATAATAAAAAAAAATTGATTGGAACTATAAAACTCGTAGAATTATATGAGAAAAATCCTTTCGGATAAAAATTAATATATAAAAAAAATTCAAAACTCATCCAATTAATTAAAATTTCAAAAACTGACTTACTATAAATTTAATAAAAATATTTGATAAATTTTAAAAATTATAAACTCAGCAAAAGCCCTCTTATGGTGTAGGAAATTCTGTATCTTGGAAACAGGGAAAATTCTGAAAAAAATACAAAACTCATGAAATAAAAATAATTTTTTAAAAATCTAATTTAATTTGAATTAAATAATAATATTTGAAGAATTTTAAAAATTATAAACCTAGAAAAATCTTCCCAACAAATTTTTCAGAATAGAAAACCATGTATTTTAGAAACGAGAAAAATTCTAAAACTTATAACAAATAAATAATTTTTGAAAAAATGATTTAATGGTGATCAATTGTGAATATTTAAAGAATTTTAAAATTCAAAACCTGAGAAAATTCTACCAAAAATTTTACAGATAAAGAAAAGTTCGTATTCTAAAACCGATAAAGTTTCAAAGAATTCATTAAAATTTATATAAAAATGAATTAAATATAACCTATTATCTAAAATACTAATTTACATAATGGTAAAGATGAAAATCCAGAATTCAAGATAATTTTATAAAAAAAAATTACGAGTATGATACTCGCAATATTGTGAAAAATTCAAAATTAATTACTAAACTGGGCAACTTGACACTTTGTAGTATAAAATGCAAACATGAATTTTTTCTTGAATATTTCTAATTTTTTGAAGTGCACATCAGCATAAATACCACACAAGTATCAGTAAAAATATACGAGTCAATTTTTCAAATTTAACGAAAATTCTCAAATAATTTCTAAAAATGAAAAATTTGACCATGATATCATTTGCAAAGATAGTTTTTCAAAATTTGAAAAAAAAAAACTATTAAAAAATAGTTTTTCTCTTAAATATTTTATTTTACCAATCCGAAATTGGAGATCAAAATATGATTTTTTTTTATCACGTGAACTTACAACCCTTTAAATATAACTAAAAAGGTTTTACAAATGTCATGTTCATCTAAAAAAATCATTTCGAATGAGGAAAATCATTAAATTCGCAATCTCAGATATTCAAGATTATAAAAAAAAAAAATCCAGATGAAATTTGGTGTCTATACAATCACAAGAAATCTTACTCCTCAGTTGTTGAAGAAGTAATAAAGCTATGTTCTGGATTTAGTATAGCAGACAAGTTCCCATCTTTTGGAGTGCTTCAATTGATTAGTGGATTCGGACAGAAGCTTGAGACACTGTTTCAGAAAAGTGATGAGATACTTCCAGGCATCATTGATGAACATAGAGAGAGACTGGAGAGAAGAAGCTTCGGTGAAGGAGAAGCCAAGGAAGACTTTTTTGCTGTTCTTTTAACGATCCAGAAACTTGGTGATCTTGAATTTCACTGACGAGGATATCAAAGCAATCGTTTGGGTTAGTATGTCATTTTTTTTTGGTTAATATGTCAAATTGGTTGCCTGACCATTTTTCGATTCAGTTTAAAAATTTTTTAAATTAATTAAATCGAATTAACTTACGGAACTGATCAGTAAATATTTTTAAAACAAAATTAGTTAAATTAAACTTATTAGGTTTATTTTAGTTAGTTTCTTCGGTTTATAAGTTATTGTTATAGTTTTGAGTTATGGTATGAGTTTCTTATAACAAATTAAGGGTTTGGGTTGGGTTTAAATAGAAATAATTTTATTTAGTTTTTGAGTTAAATGTCATTTTTATCCGATTCGATATAGAAATTTAAAAACGCAAACCACCTGATTAAACACATTTAAACCAGTTTAGCCAACCGATGAAAGCCTAAATTGAACAAATTGAACAGAATAGATTGAATAGCATTGGTGTTAGTTGATTTGTCTGGTTGATTGATTTTTTCACATCCCTATTGAATTATACGTTTTTCAATGATTTAATACTTAAAAAAAAAAAAAAGTCACAAATCACATATATGAACTTGTATTTTGTCTATAAATAATTTTAATGGGCAAACATTGTTACAAAAAATATTGATGTTGCATGGTTGACTAAACTTAATTTGCCATGTGAGTAATTTTTTAAATGCTACCGTAGTATTGACTTAACATATATGATTTAATATTAGTCAACCAAGCTACATTAGAATTTTATATAACATTATTCTATTAAGCTAATTTGAAGGAAATAAAATTTAAACACTTAATTATAATTTTTTTTTAAATATTAAATCATTAAAAATTATATAATTAGAAGGTCAGTCTATTAACTTTTCTATTTTAGGTATTGCATATTATAATCTTCCAATTCCAATCTTTACAACCTTGCACAAATTGATAGCTCAAAAAGTTTTTGTTCTATTTCATGAAAGGCCAATGTATCATCAGGCTGAGCTAATGTTGGCTCAAAATCTCTCAGGATATGTTCAGTGGCGGAAGTGAGACGTCATCAAAAATTGTAGACTGGGCAATGTCAGAAATGGTGAGGAATCAAAGGGTGCTAAAGTAAAATGAAGTAAGACAAGTCTGTAATGGAAAAGGAGATGTGGACGAAGCAAGCATTACAGAACTAAAGTACTTACCATCAATTTTCAAAGAAACCCTGAGATTACACCCTTCTTTCCCACTGTTACTTCCAAGGGAAAGTCGATAGAATTGTGACATTAATGGCTACCAAGTACCTGTCAAGACCAGAGTCCTAATCAATGCATGGGCTATAGGAGAAGATCCCAAGTATTGGAATGAAGCTGAGACATTTTATACCGTAAGGTTTATGAATAGTTCCATTGATTTTAAAGGAACAGATTTGGAGTTTATCCCATTCGGTGCAGGAAGAAGGATATGTCCAGGCATAATGTTTGCACTTCCTAACATGGAACTTTCTCTGGCAAAATTGCTTTACCATTTTGATTGGAAGCTTCCTAGTGGGATGAGCCATGAAAGTTTAGATGTGACTGAGGCTTTTGGTGTCACAGTCAGAAGGAAAGATAATTTAATCTTAATTCCAACCAGTTTTATCCATTGGTCTGCTGAATAACATTTTCTTTTGGACCTTATAGGCTTATACTGTAATAGAAACAAAGATGTTTTTAGGGTCTTAATAATTTGTGCTTTAACAGGTTTTGGTCCTCAAAGCACTTAGAACATGTGAATCAAGTTCCTGCAGGCAGAAGGTGTTTTAAGCTCCAAAATTTTCTGTTCTGAGCTCTTATTCAATTATCTATCAATTATATTTCTGTGTGAAATTAAAGCATGAATAATTTTATGCAAGTATTAGCACGAGATTCTGGTTTTGATTCACTCATTATGGAAAGTGATACTTAAATCGCTGTTGCTGAAATTTGAAAGCAGGTGATTCATATTGGGATGACGCATGCTGATGCTGCTATGTTTTAGATATCTTGGACTTAGCTCGATTTCTTTTTCACCAAAAAAATGAAAACAGAAGAACATCATAAAACATTGGTAGATACTTGTAAAAGCTGCTAAGATCGTTGCATACTTAGCTTGTAGGGGGGCAGGGGTTAATATGTCTGTAGGGTGGAACCATGATGCATTCTTAGCATGCAGGGATTGCTACGCGTGGAGGTTGGAGCCCTGAAATCGTTGCATGCAAATCTCAGGCCACGCTCAAGTCATCTTCGTGCATGACGGTCTCCCTCTTGATCCCAACGATACTAGAAATCATCTCATTGCTCCACCAATTCGCTTGAACCCTTCCGTGCGTGGTTCACCCGCCAACGCACCCAAGGCTGACCGGTTCCAAAGTGACCACCAATTTGGCTGGTTCATGGCCTGTGTCACTCTTGGCATCTTCAAGGATTAACCATCCCTTGGACAAGTCCCGTCCGTTGCTCCGCATCAGGTTAGTCATGGCAACGCAAAAGCATGCGGATGCCAAACCATGACACTTAAAAAAGCAGGGAGCCATGAGATCGTTGCATGTTCAATGACGTGGTGCTGAAACTTTAGCTGTATTGCACAATGTCTCTGAACATTTGGTTTGGGTTGGTTTGACTTTGAGCAAGATACCATGGCATCAGCA
Source organism: Adansonia rubrostipa (assembly GCA_038381775.1). Lineage (NCBI taxonomy): Eukaryota > Viridiplantae > Streptophyta > Magnoliopsida > Malvales > Malvaceae > Adansonia > Adansonia rubrostipa. The sequence goes on from JBBYHM010403864.1 coordinate 12,903, forward strand.
GATTCCACA
>JBBYHM010403895.1:0-12905 GCA_038381775.1 Adansonia rubrostipa
AGCCTAACACATTTCAAGCACATTTACACCTTAACTTGCATGAATCATTGTCATTTTTAGCATCCATAACCTTTTTTGTCAAAGTGCATAATACTTTCTTTGTTTAGCCCATTAGTAAAACTGGCATCCCCATTCATGTTATGTGCCATCCCTTTGTGTGTTTGTTGTCTTCTCCTTGTCAAAATGTATGTTTGATGGCTGTCAAAAATTGATTTTTGAAACCCCACAAGCCAAGCATGTTAACCTTAACTAATGAGGATTAGTATGGACTTAGCCCTTTCCTTAAAGCTAGCAAAATATCTTAGGCAAAATTAAGTTTTCCAGATCTAGAATCTTGGGTAAACAAGCTTAAATCTTCTGATTTTCCAACAAAAATGACTTTAAACTCATCCCTGAAATGTTTGTGCCTTGTTTTTGAGTCAAAACCTTGAGCGGTATGATTAACGGACTGTTTCATTTTCCTAAACTACTCCGGGGCTGTGCAAATGAGTTCATGATGCTCATGCCACTCTTTCCCTTCAATCATGGACATTCAAATGTTAATGACTTGAATGTAGGCCCATAAATATAAGTAAAACAAGAAATATTCGCTATTTTGCTTTGTCCTCTGCTCGCAGTATAAATGTTGCAAATTGAAAAATCACTTTAAAATCCTAAACAATTTTTCATGAATTTTCTGATATTTTTGTATCAAAACATGTCAAGTTATCTTTAAAATGATGTCTTATTCACCCCTAGATCATTCCGGATGAGAGAGTTATGATTTTTCAAATCCAAATTTTTTGGAACCTCTGGAATCTGAACATGTATTCTGGTTGGGTCGTTCAGGCCCACCAAATGATTTTTCAAAATTTTTCAAACATTTTTTCTAAAAGGTTCATGAAATTCCCTTTTCAGAAAGGGATTGTTCACAATTTTTTTGATACCAAATGAGTCTGGGGTGATTTTTCAAATTTTGACACTCCTTGTCCCTCATATGCTCTGCCAGCAGCACTATCAGTCTGAACTTAAAAATTTATTCCCCCAGAAAGTTTCTTCTTAAGGTAGTGGGAATATTTTTAGGAAGACCCTCATCGAGCCACCTTTCTAATGGTGTCTTGTCCACCATCTAAATCCTTCGAATCAATTTAAAATAAATTTGGGAACCAAGATAGCACGATGCTGTCCCCTGTTTTCAGTTTTGATCAAGATCGAGTTGTTTTCCCGAATTTTAACTCGAGACATTCGAATATCCCTATGTCAACTCGATTAGATTCGAGAACATGCTTTGACCTCCTATTGGCTCGAATCAAGGCACAAACATATTTTTCATCTTTATCATCCTCATTCACAGTAAATCTTTTTGCCAAAAATTATCGAATGCTTACCAATTTTCTAAATCATGAAGTTTTGTCATCCACGGGGGATACTCCAACCCCACCTTTCTGAGGGGACACTCCAACCCCATTTTTCAAAATTGTCAAAGTAAAAATCTTCCTTTGTCAAAATTATTTGTCATACACATGGATACTCCAACCCCATCTTTTCGAAGGGATACTCCAACCCTGTCTTTCAATTGCAATTAAATTTTCCTTCCCGGATTTCCATGAATATGTCAAACAAATCTCATTTAATCAAGAAATCCATATGCATCTCGAAAATGGTTAATTCGATTATTCCTAGATAATCGATCCCAATAGCGAGATAAATTCCCATAGTCCACCCATTTTTTTTATCATTGCATTGAATGATCCATGTTATGTTATTTCATTTATTATCTTACTAACATGATTTCTTTGTGATGATTATTTGCATTCATGTTTTCAAAATGTTTCCAAATGAAATTAAAGGTAATGTTCCGCATAGGTATCTCTCCATTGCCTAAAGTGGAACATTCCATTTTCAAAGTAAAATCCAGAGGTCATTTTTATTAAAAATCTCTATATTCCCCATCTCTCTGGGGTGTATATAAGATTAAATCTTTTTCACCAAAACCTGGGTCATTTCTATAAGATTCATGCATTCAAAGAGGGTTAATCGAAATAGTGACAAGTTAAGATTTAAAGAATTAAAACCAAGAAAGACATACTAGTAAGGTATCGATTTCGAGCATCGCGAAGGGTTTCATACCTCATCATGCGTAACTAACTCTCGAACCCAAACAACAAATCTTTGCATTACGTAGACCACAGGATTGATGTTTTAAGTTTTGTAACTCAGAACATAGGTTTCAATAGGCATCCGATCATGCCTAGCCTAAAATGATCGATGGTGACTCCAAGCGTTGGCCGTTTTGTGATGGTCTTACAAGACCAATAAGATGAGTGATTCATCTTATGGTCCCCCTCACTATGTCATAAGTCGAGAATCTGTACTTTCTTCTCATGATAATAGTCTCCTTTCTTCTCATGATTGGGCACCATAAACAGATTCTCGTCATTAGGAAAAAAGATACTGATGCCTTGGTTTCATAAGAAAAATTTTTTTCTCTACCATTTTTAGAATTAAAATTCGTCTTTCAATTGGGATAAACATGAAATCACATAAAAATCTCTTTTCTTTTAATGGTTGGGCACCACAAATTTATTCTCGTCATTGGGATAAATGAATTGATTCTTTGGTTTCATAAGAAAAACTTCACTTCCCACCAATTTTTAAAATCAAAGCTCAACTGTCAATTGAGATAAACATGGATTCACATGATAATCTCCTTCTTTTAAATGATTGGGCACCATAAACACCTTTTCCTTATTGAGATAAACGATATTGATGCTTTGGTTTTGTAAGAAAAGCTTATCTTTCTTCCATTTAAGAATTAATATTCGTTCGTTGATTTGGATAAACACTGATTCACATAATAATCTCCTTTCTTTTCATGATTGGGCACCATAAACACATTCCCCTAAGTAGGATAAAAGTTATTGATCCTTTGGTTTCATAAGAAAATTTTCTTTTTCCACCATTTTTAGAATTAAAGTTCATTTTTCAACTGGGATAAACACTGATTCACATAATAATCTCCTTTCTTTTACTGATTGGGCACCATAAACACTTCTCCTCATTCGGTATTAATGTTTTGTTTCAAAAAAAATTTCTTTTTCCTCTATTTTTAGAATTAATGTTTGTCCATCAATTTGGACAAACATAGATTCACATAATAATCTCCTTTCCTTTCATGATTTGGCACCATAAACACATTCTCCTTATTGGGATGAAACAGATTGATGCTTTGGTTTCATATGAAAAACTTCTCTTTCTACCATTTTTAGAACTAAAGTTCATCTTTTGATTGGAAAAAAATAAATCCACATAATAATCTCCTTTCTTTTAATGATTAGGCACCACAAATTCATTCTCCTTAATAGGGTAAATGAAATGATGCTTCGGTTTCATAGGAAAAACTTCACTTTGGACCATTTTATAGAATCAAAGTTTATTTGTCAATGGGGATAAACGTGGATTAACATGATAATCTCTTTTCTTTTCCTGATTGGGCACCATAAACATATTGTCCTCATTGAGATAAATGAGATTGATGCTTTGGTTTCATAAGAGAAACTACTTTTTTTACCATTTTTAGAATTAATGTTCGTTCATCGATTTAGACAAGCACGGATTCACATAACAATATCCTTTTTTTTTTACTATTGGGCACCATAAACACATTCTGCTTATTGGGATAGATGATATTCATGCTTTGGTTTCATAAGAAAAACTTATCTTTCTTCCATTTTTAGAATTAATATTCATCTGTCGACTTGGACAAACATGGATTCAGATAATAAACCCATTTCTTTTGATGATTGGGCACCATAAATTCATTCTCCCCATTGGAATAAATGAATTGATGCTTTGGTTTCATAAGAAAAACTTCTCTTTCTACCATTTTTAAAATTGATATTTATCCGTCGATTTAGACAAACATAGATTCACATAATAATCTCCTTTCTTTTCATGATTTGGCACCATAAACACATTCTCCTTATTGGGATAGATGATATTCATGCTTTGGTTCATAAGAAAAACTTATCTTTCTTCCATTTTTAGAATTAATGTTCATCCGTCGATTTAGACAAGCACGGATTCACATAATAAACTCCTTTCTTTTGATGATTGGGCACAATAAATTCATTCTCCTCATTGGGATAAATGAATTGATGCTTTGGTTTCATAAGAAAAACTTTTTTTTCTACCATTTTTAGAATTAATGTTCGTCTATCGATTTTGACAAACATAGATTCACATAAAAATTTCCTTTCTTTTAATGATTTGACACAATAAACACGTTCTCCTCATTGGGATAGATAATATTGATGCTTTGGTTTCATAGGAAAAACTTATTCTTCTTCCATTTTTAGAATTAATATTCGTCCGTCAATTTGGAAAAACATGGATTCACATAATAATCTCCTTTCTTTTCATGATTGGGCACCATAAAAACATTCTCTTTATTGGGATAGATGATATTGATGTTTTGGTTTCATAAGAAAAACTTTTCTTTTTTCTATTTTTAGAATTATTGTTCATCCGCCTATTAGGACACACAGAGATACACATAATAATCTCATTTTTTTTAATGATTGGGCACTAGAAATTCATTCTCCTTATTGGGATAAATGAAAATGATGCTTTAGTTTCATAAGAAAAACTTCTCTTTCGACCATTTTTAGAATTAATGTTCGTCCGTTGATTTAGACAAGCTTGGATTCATATAATAATATCCTTTTTTTTTCAGGATTAGGCACCATAAACACATTCCTCTCATTAGGATAGATGATATTCATGCTTTGGTTTCACAAGAAAAACTTATCTTTCTTCCATTTTTAGAATTAATGTTCATCTGTCGATTTGGACAAACACAGGTTCAAGTAATAGACTTTATTCTTTTGATGATTGGGCACCACAAATTCATTCTCCTCACTGGGATAAATGAATTGATGCTTTGGTTTCATAAGAAAAACTTCTCTTTCTACCATTTTTAGAGTTGATATTCGTCCGTTGATTTGGACAAACACAGATTCACATAATAATCTTCTTTCTTTTCATGATTTGGAACCATAAACACATTCTCCTCATTGGGATAGGTGATATTCATGCTTTGGTTTCATAAGAAAAACTGATATTTCTTCCATTTTTAGAATTAATATTCATCCATCGATTTGGACAAGTACAGATTCACATAATAAACTCCTTTCTTTTGATGATTGGGTATCACAAATTCATTCTCCTCATTGGGATAAATGAATTGATGCTTTGGTTTCATAAGAAAAACTTCTCTTTCTACCATTTTTAGAAATAATGTTCATCCGTTGATTAGGACAAACATGGATTCACATAATAATCTCATTTCTTTTAATGATTGGGCACCAGAAATTCATTCTTCTCATTGGTATAAATAAATTGATGCTTTGGTTTCATAAGAAAACTTCACTTTCTCCCATAGAATTAATGTTTGTTCGTCGAGTTGTACAAACACTGTTCTCATAATAATCTCCTCTCTTTTCGCTATTGGGCTCTATAAACATATTCTCCTCATTGGTATAGATGATATTCATGCTTTGGTTTCACAAGAAAAACTTATCTTTCTTTTATTTTTAGAACTAATGTTCATCTGTTGATTTGAACACCACAAATTCATTCTCCTCATTAGGATAAATGAATTGATGCTTTGCTTTCATAAGAAAAACTTATCTTTCTTCCATTTTTAGAATTAATGTTCGCCCATCAATTTGGACAAATATGGATTCACACAATAATCCCTTTTCTTTTAATGATTGGGCACCATAAATTCATTCTCCTCATTGGGATAAATGCATTGATGCTTTGGTTTCATAAGAAAAGCTTCTCTTTCTACCATTTTTAGAATTAATGGTCATCTGTCAATTTGGACGAGCATGGATTCACATAATAATCTCCTTTCTTTTAATGATTGGGCTCCATAAATTCATTCTCCTCATTGGGATAAATTAATTGATGCTTTGGTTTCGTAAGAAAAACTTCTCTTTCTACCATTTTTAGAATTAATGTTTGTCCGTCGAGTTAGACAAACACGGATTCACATAATAATCTTCTTTCTTTTCGTGATTGGGCTCCATAAACACATTGTCCTCATTGGGATAGATGATATTGATGCTTTGGTTTCATAAGAAAAACTTATCTTTATTCCATTTTTAGAATTAATATTGGTCCATTGATTTGGACAAATATGGATTCACATAATTATCCCTTTTCATTTAATGATTCAGCACCATAAGTTTATTCTCCTCGTTGGGATAAATGAATTAATGCCTTGGTTTCATAAGAAAACTTTCACTTTCGACCATAGAATTAATGTTTGTCTATCGATTTGGACAAACACGGATTCACATAGTAATCTCATTTCTTTTCGTGATTGGGCACCATAAACACATTCTCCTTACTGGGATAGATGATATTGATGCTTTGGGTTCATAAGAAAAACTTATCTTTCTTTCGTTTTTAGAATTAATATTCATCTGTCGATTTGGACAAACATGGATTCACATAATAATCACCTGTTATTTAATGGTTGGGCACCATAAGTTCATTCTCCTCATTGGGATAAATGAATTGATCCTTTGGTTTTGTAAGAAAAACTTTTCTTTCCACCATTTTTAGAATTAATGTTCGTCCGTCAATTTGGACAAACATGGATACGCATAATAATCTCCTCTCATTTCCTGATTTGGCACCACAAACATATTTTCCTCAGTGGGATAGAAGATATTCATACCTTGGTTTCATAAGAAAATCTTATTTTTCATCGATTTTTGGAATTAATGTTCGTCTATCGATCTAGAGTAACACGAATTCACATAATAATTGCCTTTCCTTTCGTGATTGGGCACCATAAACACATTTACCTCATTGTGATAGATGATATTGATGCTTTGGTTTCATAGAAGAAACTTATATTTCTTCCATTTTTAGAATTATTGTTCCTCCATCGATTAGGACAAACACAGTTTCACATAATAATCTTCTCTCCTTTAATGATTGGGTGTCACAAATTCATTCTCCTCATTGGCATAAATGAATTAATGATTTGGTTTCATAAGAAATCCTTCACTTTCTACCATAGAATTAATGTTCGTCTATCGATTTGGACAAACACGGATTCACATAATAATCTCTTTTTTTTTCACTGTTGGGCTCCATAAACACATTCTCCTTATTAGGATAGATGATATTGGTGCTTTGGTTTCATAAGAAAAACTTATCTTTCAACCATTTTTAGAATTAATATTCGTCTGTCAAGTTGGACAAGCATGGATTCACATAATAATCTCTTTTTTTTGTGATTGGGCTCCATAAACACATTCTTCTCATTGGGATAGATGATATTGATGCTTTGGTTTCATAAGAAAAACTTATCTTTCTTCCATTTTTAGAATTAATATTGGTCTATTGATTTGGACAAACATGGATTCACATAATAATCCCTTTTCATTTAATGATTGGGCAGCACAAGTTCATTCTCCTTATTGAGATAAATGAATTGGTGCTTTCATTTCATAAGAAAAACTTCACTTTCTACCATAGAATTAATGTTTGTCTATCAATTTGGACAAACACGGATTCACATAATAATCTCCTTTCTTTTCGCGATTGGACACCATAAACACATTCTCCTTGCTAGGATAGATGATATTGATGCTTTGGTTTCATAAAAAAAAAAATTATCTTTCTTCCGTTTTTAGAATTAATATTCGTCCATCGATTTGGGCAAACATGGATTCACATAATAATCACCTTTCATTTAATGGTTGGGCACCACAAGTTCATTCTCCTCATTGGGTTAAACGAATTGATGCTTTGGTTTTGTAAAAAAAACTTCTCTTTCCACCATTTTTAGAATTAATGTTCATCCGTCGATTTGGACAAACATGGATATACATAAGAATCTCCTTTCATTTTTTGATTTAGCACCATAAACACATTCTCCTCAGTGAGATAGAATATATTCAAGCTTTGGTTTCATAAGAAAAACTTATTTTTCATCCATTTTTAGAATTAATGTTCATCCGTCGATTTGGAGAAACATGGATTCACATAATAATCACCTTTCTTTTTGTGATTGGGCACCCTAAACACATTCACCTCATTGTGATAGATGATATTGATGCTTTGGTTTCATAAGAAAAACATATCTTTCTTCCATTTTTAGAATTAATGTTCATCAATCGATTAGGACAAACACAAATTCGCATAATAATCTCTTTTCCTTTAATGATTGGGTGCCATAAATTTATTCTTCTCATTGGCATAAATGAATTGATGCTTTGGTTTCATAAGAAAAAATTCACTTTCTACCATAAAATTAATGTTCATCCGTCAACTTGGACAAACGTGGATTCATATAATAATCTCTTTTCTTTTCATAATTGGGCTCCATAAACACAATCTCCTCATTGGGATAGATGATATTGATGCTTTGGTTTCATAAGAAAAACTTATCTTTCTACCATTTCTAGAGTTAATATTCGTCCGTCTAGTTGACAAACACGGATTCACATAATAATCTTCTTTCTTTTTGTGATTGGGCTCCATAAACACATTATCCTCATTGGGATAGAAGATATTGATGCTTTGGTTTCATAAGAAAAACTTATCTTTCTTCATTTTCTAGAATTAATATTGGTCAGTTGATTTGGACAAACATGGATTCACATAATAATCCCTTTTTTAATAATTAGGCACCATAAGTTCATTCTCCTCATTAGGATAAATGAATTGACGCTTTGGTTTCATAAGAAAAACTTCACTTTCTACCATAAAATTAATGTTCATCTGTCGATTTGGACAAACACGGATTCACATAATAATCTCCTTTCGTTTTGCAATTGGGCACCACAAACACATTCTCCTCATGGGGGTAGATGATATTGATGCTTTGGTTTCGTAAGAAAATCTTATCTTACTTTCGTTTTTAGAATTAATATTCGTTCGTCGATTTGAACAAACATAGATTCACATAATAATCACCTTTCATTTAATGGTTGGGCACCATAAGTTCATTCTCCTCATTGGGATAAATGAATTGATGCTCTGGTTTCGTAAGAAAAAATTTTCTTTCCACTATTTTTAAAATTAATGTTCATCCGTCGATTTAAACAAACACGGATACGCATAATAATCTCTTTTTATTTCTTGATTTGGCACCATAAACACGTTCTCCTCAGAGGGATAAAAGATATTCATGCTTTGGTTTCATAAGAAAAACTGATTTTTCATCCATTTTTAGAATTAATGTTCATTCGTCAATTTGAAGAAACATGGATTCACATAATAATCGCCTTTCTTTTTGTGATTGGGCACCATAAACACATTCACCTCATTGTGATAGATGATATTGATGCTTTGGTTTTATAAGAAAAACTTATCTTTCTTCTATTTTTAGAATTAATGTTCATCCATCGATTAGGACAAACATGGATTCACATAATAATCTCCTTTCCTTTAATGATTGGGTACCATAAATTCATTCTCTTCATCGGCATAAATGAATTGATGCTTTGGTTTCATAAGAAAAACTTCACTTTCTACCATAGAATTAATGTTCGTCTATCGATTTGGACAAATATGGATTCACGTAATAATCTCTTTTCTTTTCACAGTTGGGCTCCATAAACACATTCTCCTTATTGGGATAGATGATATTGAAGCTTTGGTTTCAAAAGAAAAACTTATCTTTCTTCCATTTTTAGAATTAATATTCATCTGTCAATTTTGACAAACTTGCATTCACATAATAATCTCCTTTCATTTAATGATTGGGCAGCACAATTTCACTCTCCTCATTAGGATAAATGAATTGATGCTTTGGTTTTTTAAGATAAACTTCTCTTTCCACCATTTTTGGAATTAATGTTTGTCCATCGATTTGAGCAAACACGGATACACATAATAATCTCCTTTCATTTCATGATGCGGCAACCATAAACAAATTCTCCTCAGTGGGATAGATGATATTCATGCTTTAGTTTCATAAAAAAAACTTATCTTTCATCCATTTTTGGAATTAATGTTCGTCTATCATTTTGGACAAACACGGATTCACATAATAATCTCCTTTCTTTTCACAATTGGGTACCACAAACACATTCTCCTCATGGGGGTAGATGATATTGATGCTTTGGTTTCATAAGAAAATCTTATCTTACTTCCATTTTTAGAATTAATATTCGTTCCTCGATTTGAACAAACATGGATTCACATAATAATCACCTTTCATTTAATTGTTGGGCACCATAAGTTCATTCTCCTCATTGGAATAAATGAATTGATGCTTTGGTTCCGTAAGAAAAATTTCTCTTTTCATTATTTTTAAAATTAATGTTCATCCGTCGATTTAAACAAACACGAATACGCATAATAATCTTTTTTTATTTCTTGATTTGGCACCATAAACACGTTCTCCTTAGAGGGATAGAAGATATTTGTGCTTTGGTTTCATAAGAAAAACTTATTTTTCATCCATTTTTAGAATTAATGTTCATTCGTCAATTTGAAGAAACATGGATTCACATAATAATCGCCTTTCTTTTTGTGATTGGGCACCATAAACACATTAACCTCATTATGATAGATGATATTGATGCTTTGGTTTTATAAGGAAAACTTATCTTTCTTCTATTTTTAAAATTAATGTTCATCCATCGATTAGGACAAACATGGATTCACATAATAATCTTCTTTCCTTTAATGATTGGGTACCACAAATTCATTCTCCTCATAGGCATAAATGAATTGATGCTTTGGTTTCATAAGAAAGACTTCACTTTCTACCATAGAATTAATGTTCGTCTGTCGTTTTGGATAAACATGGATTCACATAATAATATCTTTTCTTTTAACAGTTGGGCTCCATAAACACATTCTCCTTATTGAGATAGATGATATTCAAGCTTTGGTTTCAAAAGAAAAACTTATCTTTCTTCTATTTTTAGAATTAATATTCGTCCATCAATTTTGATAAACTTGCATTCACATAATAATCTTCTTTCATTTAATGATTGGGCAGCACAATTTCACTCTCCTCATTAGGATAAATGAGTTGATGCTTTGGTTTTTTAAGATAAACTTCTCTTTCCACCATTTTTGGAATTAATGTTTGTCCATCAATTTGAACAAACACGGATACACATAATAATCTCCTTTCATTTCATGATGTGGCAACCATAAACAAATTCTCCTCAGTGGGATAGATGATATTCATGCTTTGGTTTTATAAAAAAAAACTTATCCTTCATCCATTTTTGGAATTAATGTTCGTCTGTCGATTTGGACAAACACAGATTCACATAATAATCTTCTTTCTTTTCATGATTGGGCACCATAAACACATTCTCCTCTTTGTGATAGATGATATTGATGCTTTAGTTTCATTAGAAAAACATATCTTTCTACCATTTTTAAAATTAATGTTCATCCATCGATTTGGACAAACATGGATTCACATAATAATCTCCTTTCTTTTAATGATTGGGCACCACAAATTCATTCTCCTTATTGGGATAAATGAATTGATGCTTTGGTTTCATAAGAAAAACTTCTCTTTCTACCATTTTAAAAATTAATGTTCATCCATCGATTTGGACGAACAAAAATTCGCATAATAATCTCCTTTCTTTTTATGATTGGGCACCATAAACACATTCTCCTCATTGGGATAAATGATATTGATACTTTGGTTTCATATGAAAAACTCTCTTTCTGCTATTTTTAGAATTAAAGTTCATCTTTTGACTGCGATAAAGATGAATTCACATAATAATCTCCTTTTTTTTCACGATTAGGCACCATTAACACATTCTTCTCTTTGCGATAGATGATGCTGATGCTTTGGTTTCATAAGAAAAACTTATCTTTCCTTTATTTTAAGAATTAATGTTTGTTTATCGATTTAGATAAACACAGATACACATAATAATCTCCTTTTATTTCATGATTTGGCACCATTAACACATTCTTCTTATTAGGATAGATGATACTGATGCTTTGGTTTCATAAGAAAAACTTATCTTTCTTTCATTTTTAGAATTAATGTTCGTCCGTCCATTTGAATAAACATGGATACGCATAATAATCTCTTTTTATTTCATGATTTGGTGCCATTAACATATTTTTCTCATAGCGATAAATGATACTAATGCTTTAGTTTCATAAGAAAAACTTATCTTTCTTCCATTTTTAAAGTTAAAGTTCATCCATTGATTTGGATAAATATGGATACACCAAATAATCTCCTTTTATTTTATGATTTAGCACCGTAAACACATTCTCCTCAGTGGTATAGATGATATTCATGCTTTGGTTTCATAAGAAAAACTTATCTTTCATCCATTTTTAGAATTAAGGTTCGAGCTAACATAGACAAAAAGAATGAGCAATATTCAGGCAAACCAATAAGAGGCATGTTAAGGTTGTTTTCAAACTTGGAGATTGGGTCTGGGTTTATTTGTGTAAGAAGAGGTTTCCTGCTCAAAGGAAATCTAAGTTACAGCCTAGAGGAGATGGACCTTTTCAAGTGTTAGAAAGGATCAATGACAATACCTATAAGCTAGATTTGCCAAGCAGCTATGGTAATGTAAATGCTACCTTTAACGTCACTAATTTATTTTTGTATGATGTAGGTGATTCGAGGATGAATCCTTTTGAAGAGGGAGGGAATAATAGAGATCAACTTGCACAAACACTATTTCCAACCATTCTTATGATCATTTACAAGGAATTGGAGGTCTAATGACTAAGGTAAAGACTAAATGCATGGAGCAAGCTTTGCAAGGACTAATCATGGAAATGCAAGCAAATAAGACTGTTTAAAATGAATCAAATGCATTGCCAAGATTAATCACTTTTCTACATTGTGTTAAGGCTAAAAAGAAAAGATGAATAAAGCTTGGAGC
>JBBYHM010403906.1:0-12905 GCA_038381775.1 Adansonia rubrostipa
CGTCATTTGATGCCATATCTTCACATTTACCTTTGATATGATCCCTAGGCCTTCTTGACATCCTTAAAATACTTTTTCACCGGGCGTCTCCATGTTCCAGATTGCTTAAAAATTAGCCCGAACAAAATAAGGTATCTACAGTACTACTAAAATATGGTCAGACATGAGGAAAATAAAACAATTTTTGAGACATTGCTTTCAAGATAGCCTAACTGGGGTAGCCGTTCATTAATACATAGAGCTCAATCCAAATAGGATTCAGGCATAGGTAGGTCTAGTTTGCATTTTTCTAGATCAATATAATAATGTGTCCAATTATACTTCGAATCATCTCTCACTTATGAACATTAAAAAGAAAGTCACTAAAAGCTTTAGGCAGTATACCCTGAAGTGGGTAGAAGAGGGCACACAAGTTCACTTACCGTTGACTAAGAAAGAGATGACAGTCATGTTGATCAACATCCCGTTAGGTTTTACTACGAGAATTTAGTTGGAAATGCCATGAAAAGCTTCATTGATATGGTTATATCATGCAGAATGATCAATAATGCTATAAAAACTGGTAAGATATTAGGGGGAGAATCAGCTAGCTTGTCCAAAAAGTCTACTACCAAGAATAAAGAGAAGGAAACAAACGCTATAACAAGTGATAGCCTAGCTAAACTCACCCGAAACCTATAGCCAATACTGAACATGTACTTCCCCAATATGATTTATCTAGCTTCAATCCATATCCGTCGGTTCCATAAGCCATTTATTCTATTGGATTTAACAAAACAATGAGCTTTTCACCAAATCTCATTTAGAATACCACTCAAAATTTTTAACCTTACAACCAAAACAATGCAAAGCACTTAACATCCAACAGGCACCTTGAAAAAGGTAGCATTTCAACCTACTCCCTTATTCTTACAAGAAGGTCTGCTCTTGCCTACTAACAGGCTAGTTGGTGGCTCTAGTGTTTATAGCCTCAAGGTCACCCCCTTATCCTAAATGGTATAATGAGAATGTTTACTATCAATACCATGCTAGAGCACAGGGCCATACCATAGAAAACTATACTTCTTTCAAGAGAAAAGTGCAAGGCTTACTAGATAAGGGTGTGATTAAAATTTAGCAAGGGTCGAGACCTAATGTTGGATCCAATCTAATCCTGAACCAAGCAAAATAGAGGGTCAAGTAGTGATTAATGGAAATAATAATTAAGTTAAAAAGAATGTTAAAAAGGTTAAGACACTGATGAGCAAATTATGGCAAGCCCTTTGTGAAGGCCAAGATAATGTTAGAAATCAAGTACTAAAAAAAAAACTATTGAATCTTGTTGTTGCCACTACAAATAGAGGCACACCATGCAATATTGTTCAAAGTTCCTAAGGATTGTACAAGGGATGATAGATCACTTGGAAATCAAATTTTATGAGAAGGGGGATGAAGGCATGAACGCCTCCATTAATGCCATAAAGAAGGATGAGAAGAATCCTTTCTATAGGGTTAGGAGGCTATTGATCTTATTTTTTTAATCAATAATATATCAAGGCTACCCCTACTCAGTGTATGACAAAAAATGATCATTCGGCTCCTATCACCTTTTCCCTATAAAGAGGACAAAGCAATGCCTTGGAAATATGATAGTAAAATGGTAATGATCAGGGATTCTAGCTAGGAAGCAACCACTATTGATTTCATAGGTGTAAGTCAGCTAACCCGTAGTAGTGTAAACAAACTAGTTGCTATGCCTAACTGCATAAAACTGGTTGAAATATCATATTAAATATTCAACCTAAAACTAGTTGAAAGTAGTTTAAAAAAACTCAACTTAAATATAAAATCCAATAAAATTCAATTACTAAGAGACCGAAATAACACCTCTTTTATTCTTTATTTTAATTTTAAATTGCATTTTCATTCAAATTACACCCTTGCTGAAGTTATCATGAATGAAAATCTTTTAGTTTTCTGAGAAAGTGAAATTACCATAATAATTCTCAAAATTTTATCATAAATAGTGCACTTGAAGGATATCTTGAGAAATCATGGCACTAAGAAGAAGAAAACCTTAATTGAGGATAAGATTCGCATAGAAGGTGAAGGGTTGCTAGAGACTATCAGCATATTGTTGATATGGTTTAATCTATTTGAAAAGGAAAAGAATAACATCGGGTAGTGACTTAGGCAACACTCTTACTTGTTTCTCAAATCATATAAAGAATGCTTGATTTAGGATGAATCATATAGGTACATCCAATTGTGAAATCTATCTAGAATGCTTTTAAGAAACATAATCTTACTTAACTAGTGCTTTGAACATAGTAAATCATAATGTAACATAGCAGCCTTTCAATTAAATTAGCCAAATTCATTTCAAAATTTGTGATTATTAAAAACATGTTTAATCATGGAGATGTTTCTAACAACAGTTTTGATTATACGTACTTCTTTTAATGGTCATTATGCTATTTTACATAATTTTACACTATATTTGGACACATAATAATAAAGAAAAAAAAAAAAAAGAGAGGAAAGCTGGCATCCACTACCCTCTTTCTCTTTTGCTATTAAGATCACCATAAATCTTTTAGCAAAGCAGGAAAATAAAAAAGAATTATCCTAGAAATTTATAATTTTTTACATTCAACTTTACATATATTCATGGAGGAGTTTTTTGCCTTAAATATATGTCAAAACATGCATTTTACATAGTAATGTTTAATGTCATGCATACATGCCTATTATTTGTATTTATTGATGTAGTGGAGACTATGGTATTTTTTAAAAAAAAAAAAGTGTTGTTTACTTTTAGATTAATAGGTCATATTTATAGCAAAAACTAATATATGAAAGTTTGGATTTAAAAATAGCATAACAACGCTGTCTCCATGTATAGTGCAATGATTTCTTAGCAATAAACAAATATGATCAAAGATACCCTTTTATTTTTATACTGATTCTCATAACATTTCTTTTAAGTTTGCTTTAGTTTTAAGGGCCATTATATGGTAGTTTTGAATAAGTTTTTTGATCAATGGAAAGGCTTAACTCACATCAAGACCTCCATTTGTTTAGGTTGGTTATTGAATTGGACAATCAAAATCTCCATGTTTCAGAATCACCAATAAACATGAAAAAAATGACACAAACACCAAAATTATTTCTAAAACCTATAATAACCGTTAATAATAATTCATAATTAAAGAGTATATTGACCAATAACATATCAACATACTTGTCTAACATAAGCTTATTTTACAAAAATAAAAATAAATATGTTTATTCTAACCAAAATATTAAAGTTCAATGTCTTTAATGACCCAAAAACCAAATACCAACCTTTTAACCATCTCTTTTATTTTCTTCAATGGACATCCAAGTATTGCTCTAATTTTCGCAAGATTATCAATAAAATAAAGGTAGGTAGTATTGATTAAAAGATTCCGAATGTCACTTTCTAAAATTTAATCAAATTAGGTATCCATCTTTTCTTAAGTAGCACTACCCATGATAAGTGCATTAGCAACCATTTCAAACCCTCATTAATAAGTTCCATGTCTTTGTCATCTTTTGATTTTTTTTACCTTTTTGTTCATTAAACTACTAGAAATATCAAAAAGAGTTCTAGAATGAGCCTCAGAGATACCATAAGATCAATAAGATCATCACCGGCAATGTCATGGTTCTCCTATGTTACCTCATTAAGGAGATTAACTTATCAATATTATCAATACTCTCCCTTAACTTATTATCTATTCCAAAAGATTGCCTTTGTCGTTTCAACTAAGAAGCAGTCTTAGCATGTTTTCCAGTAGCTCGATCATTACCATAAAGAATCACCATCTTGATAATTTGGAATGGGTTTAGTCATCTATTTCTTAGCATGCAGACATGACCAAAGATAATAAGATTATTATGTAAGAATATAACTACTAAAAGCAATAAATGAGCTAAATTAAAAGTAAATACTATATTTAAATTTTAAAAGATTTACGTCAATTAATTGTTGACAAACTTTGAGCTTTCACCCTATAACTGGGTGCTTGGATTCCAAGAGAAACTACTCATTCCTTACTTGAACGAATCATGACACTTTGAAAATTTTGTTTTTTATATTTTTCTAATGATTTTTAATTTTCCCTTTTTTCTCTCTTTACCTAACTTTTCTATTAATTCAATTACCATATTGTCATAGGCATTTTTTTGTGAACGTTCCATTTACCCTATTTCTTATATTCTGTTGATGCAAAAATGCATCAACAAGAGCATCATCCATTATTGCGTCCAAGTCACAACATCATCCTTAATTGTCATTTTGTCCCTTTCGTAGCCATTAACCATTTTTTTCTTGCCATAATTAAATCTACACATTCACAAAAGAAACATATATAAAGTTACAATAGCAATTAAATATAATCATTGTATAAGAATTTTTAAGTGCTCGAATGAAATAAGAACATTTGATTAATTAAATAAATACATGAAATCCCTTAAAAAAGGAAAACATAAATAATAATAATAATAATAATAATAACAACAACAACAACAACAACTATTCAATTTCTATAATCTATCCACATGGCATTAGCAATAGAATCTCTTAATTGTTCTCAAACAACATCTTCACTTTCAGTTCTAGAAACATAATACTCTTGTTCATTAGACCCAACATTTAGTTCATAATCAACTTCATTACTAAGAGCATCATAAGGACTACAATCATGAGATAATTATGTAGAATACTGCAAAGGATCTTAATCCCTTATAGTCCAACTCCATGCACATCTTGGATATTAAAAATCAATAAAATATAAAGAAAATAGTAGTAAAAGTACTAAATATAGAAACAGTCAAACTTTCCTGTGAATTTTTAGAAAGAGATCATATAGTAAACTTTAAAATTTTAATTCAAGAATTAATCATCCATATGATTAGAAGTTTCCTTGATCTTAGAAGCCATAATATAAAATAAAATAAATCAAAAAAATTTGAAGAACTTAGTTTCTTAAAAGATTCTTGAAGACCATAAGTAGCACACGTGTCTTACCTTTAATGGTTATGTACATAGGTAGTTGTAAAAACCTTTTGAAGGCCAAGTGGTTCTGTAGTGCTAGCTGTTAAGCCTTAATCAAAAGGTAACTAATATTCTTAAATCAAGAAAGAACCAAGAAGGAAGAAGGAAGCAAGATTATGCCAACCGCAATGGTTTTTAAAGAAGTGGCGTAATCCTTAGGGTTTTGTATAGGTAAGAATATCATTCGAGAAAACAAATTTCTCCTTGATAAAAAATATTCTCTCAATATGCTCAGAAGCTTTCTATCTCAAAATTAGGTTAAAACTCACACAAAAGCCTTTAGGTCATCATATCAATATGTTCTGGTTGTTTAGGTGGAAGAGTTTTTACCTAGTTAAAACTCCCAAAACAAGTTAAAACTCTTTTCCTTAGGTTAATTAAATGGTTAGCTAACCTTCCCATCTATGCTTGGCTGAAGTCCCCTTAGTATTGGGTCCTAAAATTTGGCCCAATATTCTTGGACCAATTCTAGGCTGGGTACAAGATAAAGGACTCTAGGTCTAGAGTGTTTCCTTGAATTTAACATAATTATTTAAATTCTTTATTTATCTTAATAAATAAATTTATTTACATAATAAATATAATTATTAAATAATTATAAAAGTTAAATAAATAAATTGAGAATGCAAATTTACTAGTATGCACACATCCTTATGGATTTTTATTATTATAAAATCCTTAATTTTTTTAAAATTATATTTAACTTAATTTTAATATAAGTTAATATTAATTATAAAATAATTAATATTGCAATAATATTCCAAAGGATAATAAATAAATTAATGAAATAGAAATTCTTAATCAAATCTCAAGTCCAAGTGAAATCCTATTTCAACTAGAACTAATGTTTATCCAGCTTTACACTTTATGTCTTAATTTAGACACTATTATAATAAGATAATCTTATTATTTATGTTTTGAGTAGACAATAAAATCTAGATTTCACAAATCTAATTTTGTTTTATATAATGGAATTATTCAAGTAAGTTCTCCATTCAAATCACCTTTTTGTTTAATTAAGTCATGCTTACTTAAATCCTAGATTTAATCCAAGTCTACCTTATTGTGTGTGTGACCCATTAGATTTCTAACATGTTGGCAATGAATATAATTAATTATCTCCATAGATTAGAGCAAGATCTAGCAACCCATCATGATTGCACAAACTTTGAAGAGTCAATATGACCTTATTAAAACTGTTCAGTAGCCAGCCTATCAGTGTAATATAGTTTCTTCACCTGATATCCTAGATTTAGCATAAGGATGGTTCAATGTCTACTTATGCTTCAATCTCTGTTAGATTTTACAACCTATGTTTTATAATCATGAATCTACAAGGAACGATTCCTTATAATTTATTATGCACTGGTTAGAGACTTTATCTAATTAACCATAGTTAAAATCATTCGAGATATCACTCCAATTGTCATTAGGAATGCTGAATCCTCTTTAGATCACTCATCTATCCACCATATGATTCATGCTATACCTAAAACTACCTTACCATAAGCATCAAAGTATCCTATTGTGGACTTGTTCGTGATGGAATCAAAGTATAACACGTCTCATACGAGATAACCTAGTATCACAAGTTTAAGGACTATTATACACAGTTGGCACATGAGAACATATTCCATAGGCACTTGAGTGATTTATACCAAATAGAGTTCTCATTTAGGCTATATTCCATGAACTTGTTTCAACAAAACAAGCAACCCCATGCCATCCTAAGTATGTCATATACTTTAACTTGTAAGATCAGTTTCTTACTTCCTAAGTAAGAAGGCATAACTTAAGTTGGTCTTTAAACATTGCCAATGGCTTGTCTTGAAAATATGATGACTAAGAATATTTTTAGGAAATAGGGTTTGATGTATAAGAATCCTATCATTGTAACTCATTGCAATTTCTTTGTAAGGCCTTTTAAAGTTCTATGGGTTTCATCTAATTAGTGCTTGCATAAGTGTCAATCACACCACTAAAATGGACAAAAAACTATGTTACTTTAATTTACTAACACATATATGATTATTTGACTATCTGTTCCATGTCCTAATCCAATTTGTTCCAGGGCACACACCAACAGAAACAACATGCTAAAATTATTTTATTTTGGGTTCGAACACTGCATGTTAGTGTATTTGCTCTTGCAATAATGGGAAATCTTTTTTTCAAAGCACCAAATGCTCTTTCAATTGCATTGCAAAGAGATGCATGCCCAAGATTGAATAATTTTCAAGGATTTTGTGGGGGTTATATGAATATTCTTTCCAGTGATAGCGCACTCCTCTATATGGTGCAATCAATCTGGATCCCAACATAATTCCAGCATCAACAAGATAATATTTACTTATTCAAAATTTCAAGTATATAAATATTTGGTTTAATAAATAATTGAATTAAATGCAATATAGTTATTCATTACCTTCGGAATTATGAGCCTATCCTCTCTTGTTAATGCATTTTTAATAATTCTTGAATCAGATTCAGTACCTTCCCAACTAGTTTATATGTAAATGAATTTTAATTCAAATGAATATGCTACCAAAATATTTTTGGTTGGTTATTATTTTCTATTGCGATATTTCAGAGCATCTGTATTCGATACCTTAACTCTAATATGTGTTCTACAATAACTCCAACATAATCATGATATTAATTTTATATATTAATATTTAAATTTGAATATTATGAAACTTGTAATTAAATTAAAGTAACTAAGAATTTCTTACCTTAAAGTATAGGAATAATCTTAGCTGGAATAGTTGAGCCATTTTAAGGAATCTGTCCTCTAATTCTATTATAGCTCTTAAAACATTGTGCAAACAACAACTAGCTATTTCTCCTTAAAGTCTAAACCAAAATTGTATTTCTTGACTTTTTGCATGATATGACGGTATATAAAGAGTTTTAACAACTTGTTCCTTAATTGTAACTTGTCTTGATAGCTTTAGGCCCCCATACTTTTCTAACATTGCACTTAAATCCAGGAAAGCTTTAGGTCCCATCCTCACAATATTTTGACTTTTCTCGCTGCTGATAATTTGACTTATCATAACATCTCTAACCTTATCTCTTTCTAAACTGATATTATGATCAATAAATTCTCGCTGTGATTGTGTTTTACGTACATGCCAATAAACAACTAAAAACATAATGTAAACAACTACCTTGCAACATCGTTCTCTCCACAAATATTCAATATCTGTCTAATTTTTATGTTTATCTATCTATGATGACAAAAATTTAAATAATAGTAATAATCTCTTAATCATTATAAATAAACATAATATAGTAATATATTCTATTGCAAACAGTGATAACAAAAAAGATAATAAAATAAATATAATAATCTTTTATAGAAAAATTTATGCTTCCATACTTGCGTCAATTAATTTTAAATTCTACTAATTTAGAACATTAGCATAACAGTTCGTAAAATCAAGATTTTTATTTTTTAGACCATGACTGCAAAATCAATTAGCTCGCAGCACACTTGAAACTTACATGTCGGATTTGTAGCTTTTATGACCCAAAAAAAAAAAACTCCGTTGGCAGCCATTAAATTGTTAGTTTTCTTATATTTTGATACGTTTTTGAGTTAAAAATCGATGTAAAACATGGAAGAGTTTTGCTTTTACATGTAACTTTTTGATTAGCGTGTCTTTGCATTCCAATGTGTTTCTTTTACATGGTTGTCCCTGCTTGACAATTTTGGCTTTGTCTCCATTGTTCTTTCAACTTTAATCTTACTATTCTTAAATGAGAGGGTTTGTCGAGAAAATGATTGGTATGCATTGTTGAATTTAAAAGTGATTTATTCATTCACAGAACTTGTAGATGTTATTTATATGCTTTTTATTTATATTTTTATAGTTATAATAAAAAAGAAGTTGTAACTCTGCAAAATAATTTATGACTACTAAAATATATATATATATATATATATATCTACTTACAAACCGACCAAAAAGAAAACTTAATTTATAGTAATCATAGAAAATAGACTGTAAATAGACTGTTGAGACCATTGATTTTATCATAATATTGGATTTGACATATATTAACGAAGAAATTGCTTAGTTGCTTCTATTTAATGTTTCAATGCTATATATACTAGACTGTAATAGACTAGTTTATATTTTAATTTTATGAAATACTACCAGACAATGAAGTTCATTATGATTTCAGTGCTTCTAAATTTAGTTCACAGATTCTTTCAATTTTTTTCTCTTATTACTTTTCTATGTTACTTTTCAAAATTTAATTAATGAAAATTCTACCAAAATTTTCACTCAGATCCATCAAAATATATTATCTCAAGATATATTATAAATTAATAGCAACAATAAAAAATCAATAAAAAATTAAAAGAAAATGCAAACAAATACTCATGAGAGCTAGTAAAAAATAAAAAAAAATTATAAATCAAAATTGTAAAATCAATCCAAGATGTAGAAAAGAATTTGATGGCTGAAAGCAGTAAAATATTATGGAGTAGGCTTACAGTAGCAAAAAGAAAAGAGAAAGAAGAATCGTAATTGATATAGAATTTAAAAAGGGTAAAAAGATATTTCATAAATTAAACATCTTCCCTAATTTTCCTTATGGAGAAAAATAATTTCATCTCAACAATAGAAAAGAACTCTTTTTCCCTTATTCTAATTTCTTTTTTCTCCACCTACCCCAATCCAAATATAAAGTTAGGTCCAATTCTCTTGAAAAATCATTTCTCTTCTTTCAATCTTTTTTAATTAAAGGTTAACATGCATTCAAGAAAAATTTGAAACACAATCTTGTTATTCATTGAGCAGGCATTGTATCATGGGTAACATTTTCAAAAATTTGTTTGTATCATAGCGGAGAAACTCTTACCTTAAAGAAATTTTTTTTTTGGAAATACCTCAACTATAATTTTTCCTATTTTTCTTTATTTTTCTTAATTTTATTACATTAGTTCAACCCAATACACAACAAATGTATGATAAATTAGGATTAAAATGTCCTAGAATAATAAATGATGTTTTTAACAGTTGTTTTTCTCTAATAAACAGAGTTGCACATAACACGATAGTTTCTTTATCTGCAGAATTCAGAAACAGCTTTGGAATAGTAAACTAACTATGAAATTTTACTGATTAATGTCCCCCTTAACAAAGCACGACATGAAAGGGATTGTCGCAAACATCTGCTAGCATTTGATTACACTTAGAAAATCATAGTGGAAAAAACTAGAAACTGCTTGCTAAGTGCTTCTCTCGACTGACTCTGGTATTAGTAACTCATTTGGAGAATCTGATGGAAGCTCTACTAAGTACATATATCGGGGTGAAAAAGGGACAGGCTTGGGAGGCATTTCCAGATCATAAATGCTCCCTACTAACATTTCCACAACTCTGGCCATTGAGGGGCGATCCAATGAATCGGTTTGAGTGCACCATAGCCCAACAATGAACAACTTTTTTGCTATGATGGCGTCGCTTT
The DNA here is from genome assembly GCA_038381775.1 of Adansonia rubrostipa. NCBI lineage: Eukaryota > Viridiplantae > Streptophyta > Magnoliopsida > Malvales > Malvaceae > Adansonia > Adansonia rubrostipa. Next base: position 10,547 of record JBBYHM010403906.1, read on the forward strand.
CAGTTACATTGTCAATCTCTAAATCTCCTCTCTCATTTAGTTCATAAACCCATGAAGGGAAGTGAACTTTACTTGAATTAATCGCATCTACGTCAATATTCCTTCTTCCACTAGCCATTTCTAACAAAAGCATCCCAAAACTATATACATCGGATTTGCAAGAAACGGCTCCAAAATCCCTTGATATCAATTCAGGTGCCATATATCCTACTGTTTCATTTTTGGTAGTGATGGACACCAAATTGTTCCTGCTTGGGAGAATTTTTGCAAGCCACAAATCTGAAATTTTGGGGATGAAACTCCTATCTAGCAGAATATTCTGAGGTTTAATGTCAAAATGAGCAATACAAACATTAGACCCTCTATGTAGGAACTCAATGCCTCGAGCCATTCCTAAAGCAATTTCATTTAGTTTCTCCCAACTAAGTGAATGACTATTTCCGTCCATGGAGAAAATGTGCTTGTCAAGAGATCCGTTAGACATATATTCATAGACAAGAGCACGTTTTGAAGCATCACAACAAAATCCTAGAAATGGTACCACATACTCATGGTGGATCCTACTGATTCTTGAAACTTCCTCGATGAATTTTTTTTCACCAACAAGTTTAGAGCTTTCAAGCAATTTAACAGCAATTAAACAGCCACCAGGAAGTTGCCCCTTATAAACTGACCCAAAGCAACCTTGACCTATTCTATCTTTAAAGTTGTTTGTCATGGTAAGTATGTCAGCATAACTGTACCTTTGTGGGGACAAGGGTTGCTGACTTTCTGGGAAACTGTTTGTGTCTTCATTCGTCTTTCTTGTAGAGAGGTATTTGTGGAGGATGAAGCCAATCAAAACCAATGGAACAAGGATGAATCTGATAGTAACAAATATCACTAGAAGCAAAAAACAAATAAATAAAAAATGAATCTGCTTAGTTCAAGGAAATGAAGTAGCTGGGTAAAATTTTGAAATTGTAACTGTGGAAATGAAAGTTATACCAAATAGAACGTTTGCACTAAAAGCAGCTATAGCAATCCGGAATTCAGCAACATAATCTGCATATATTACAAACAATTCCTATAAATTAACAGCACAAATAACTGTCAAGAATTCATTAAAAAACTGTTAGCATTTCCAAGTATATAAGGCATCCAATGAAATATTTTTTAAGTCTGAGAGAAGATTCTGCAGATTATGCATACGAACCTTCTTTGTTACAGCTAAATGTACTCGGGATATCTAATGAGCCGAAGCTGCAGTAGCCACCATCTGCTACGCAGTCTCTGCAATCAACTGACCATCCCATATCAAACCCTGATTCCAACATGTTTAGGATTGTTTCATTAGAAGCGTGATTCAGCTTATCAAGAGAATAGACTGACAGAACCGTTGAAATGACCTTGCAAGAACTTGGAACTTCAGAATCATACAAAATGTAGTCGCTGAAATTGAAATAAACATATGATATATTTCCACTCAAACAACCTAGTGTTCTATTAACCATATCATCGATTTGCTTCGGGCATCTGACATAACTGGCATGGGATTCCGAGTAAACTACTATTCCGCCATATCTACCATCACCCACCACTCGATCTATTCCCATAGATGTTTGAGGAAGATTGCAACCTTCACTGGCTAAGTTAACGTCAAGAACACGGATGACGCGTTTATCATAGAGAATTCTTTTCACAACGTATTTTCCTTCGTGGAAATTCAGGATGGTTTTGTTGTTCTCACAAGATAGTTCATAGTCAGGATCACCGCAGCCAATCGGATCTTCCTTTAGGCGAAAAGGATAGCTGATATTCTTAATGTCTCCGCACGAAGAAAAACATAGCTCTGGAGTTTCTCTTGCAGGAATTATGCCTATCGATAGGAAGATCAACAGAGAAAAGAGAGCAGTCGAGACAGCTGATGGATTTTTCATTCTCAGAATCTCCCGCGGTGAGGATAGAGATAAATGAAAAAGAAGGTAGTTCCTGATTTACTTAACTTTGAAGGTTTGGAAGTTTATAGAACAAAATTTGATGGAGCTTTGGTCAACAAGACCCGTTTTCTCTCATTTGAAGTTTCCAGGAAACGGTGCGTGTTTCAACCGAAGACCGAGACAGAAGTAAGTGGACTGTGGAATATGTGCAAGCATGGTGTAGATATAAAAATCTTCGGTCAACCAATCGATCTTGGAATTTTTTCTATACCGACGCGGATTGTTTAGAGCCACTCGTAATAGGTGACTTCTGAGCGCTCCCCGTAAGACACTTGAGGCAACCGGCTATGCCGGTTGCTTCCTATTTTTTTTACATATATTATTATATAATAATACATAAAATTATTATAATTACATAAATATATTATAAGTTACATAAA
>JBBYHM010403917.1:2103-12904 GCA_038381775.1 Adansonia rubrostipa
TTATTGCACTTTGGTCCAGTCCAATATATCACCACCACTAGGTAATATATCAATGTCTCTAGGAGTGAAACCGCTCTACATGACCAAGATAAGCCATCTCCCCAATTGGATTTAGACAACATAATAGTGTTAACAAGAGTTAATTGCTCACATTAGCCCCATAGACTATGGACTATCCATTTAGACCACTTACCTTTAAATGTTGCCTTCCCGTGTATAACGTCCATGATATACAACATTATAATGGTATAAACACAAGTAGTTAACGAGTCATATTTGCTTACATTTACTTTAACATGTAAATCTAAATAGGGATGGAATAGGAATGACATAATGTTAACTTGAATATATAATATATAAATAATCAATTCCAATTAATGAAATACATCAAAATGACTTTCACCCTTAAGGCGTTCCTAACACTTTCCAAATTGACAGTGTCCATAGCATTAGGCTGGTGCCAATACACCAAAGTCAACTCCTCTCACAATGTCAACGCTAAGGAGACTCATCCACTTTTCTTTATTTTTTTAGTTACTATATGTAATTATCCTAAACTTATGTTGAAAGTAAATGCCAGTTTATTTTTAATAAACCAAATGGAGAAAAAAAGAAGTTCAAGAAAAGTTAGAAATAGGAGTTTTTTCTTCTTTATCTTAAAACACTCTAGCTTTTTAGACAATTTTTATTTTCATTCAAAAAATATCCTTATTCATTAAATGTAACCATAATATTTTAAGAAAAAAACCTATAAAAGTAAAATCATTAGACAGTTTTAACTTAATTTTTAAAGCTAATATTTTTTATAAGAATTTCATAATAACTTTCAACCAAAAAAAACTAAGTCAAACATGTACTTAAAATATTAACGAGTTTATCTTAGAATGCACATATTCTCAAAGGGAAAGGACCGAGTAATAATTTTAGCCTAATTATTTTCAAGCGAGGATGGATTTTCAATGACCTAAGGGGTTTGCCGTCAGCTATGGTGAGTGAACGGTCCACTTTCTCTTTCCACTTAGAGTTATCCTTGTCAGCTTGGTTTATTAATGTCTTAATTTGAACTTTCATATTAATAGCTATTATTAATAAAAAGCTGGATTGGAAGTTAAATATATGAGACTTTAAATTATCAGTTCAACTAATTATATTGATTGAATTGATTAGTTGTATTAAAAAAATTAAATATTAAATTTAATAAATATTTAATAAAAATATGTATTTGACTATACAATATAATTTTTTAATATGGATTCAAGATTTTAAAGGTTAAATACTTCTTGTACAATAAATTTTTTAAAAAAGCTAAATTGATTTTTTTGGTATTTTTATTAATTTTTATCAATTTTTTATCGATTCAATTAAATTTTTGTCAATTTAAAAAATTTTTAATTTTATAATATAAACCAAGCTTGATATATAACTAATTCTTGATTCAATTGATCCAACCAGTTAATTCGATCCAATTTTTGTCAACTCCGACTAATAACGTGTTATAACTGCCATTGCTTTGACCCATCAACCTCTAATAGCCTATAATTAATTTTTAATATTTATTTTCGAATTATCTTGTTTATATAGGTAGAGAGATTTTTAAATTTTAAAAATGATATTAATTGTATGAGATATATTTTTAAAATATATTAAATTGGAAAAATTTTAATAAAAATAAAAAAAATTTGATAATCTCTTAATTTCTTAGTAAAATTGAAAAAATATATATTATTATAAATATAAAAAATAACTCTTTGCTCTACAACTATGCAGTGACCAAAAAGCATCACTTTTGCCTGTCTTTTTTTGTGCCAGGGAATAGGGCTGGACGGCCATGTTTCTTGTGCAATGAGTTAATTGCGACGGTAAATCACCGGAATTCTAGCTCCCTCCTGTTCAGAACGATGTAACTTAACTATTTTAGTTGTTTTCTAATTACCTTCTAGACGGGAACTTAACTTCTATATTTCTTTAGCATCCACTCGAAGGAACGTTAAAATTGATTTCGATTCAATTAAAAATAATGATAACGGTAAAATTAATTATTTTAATAATAAAATTAAATATTATAATAATAAGATTAAAATTAAAGATAGAATATTTGTTTGGACAATAAATTAATAATAATAGTGAAATAAGAATAAATTTTTATTAAGAAAAATAATTTAAAAGTGTATTAATAAATTATTTTTATATAAATCGTAATAATGTTTAATATTAAAAATTTTAATATATATTGTTTTATATATAATTATTAAATATTTTAATTAATCAACTAATTATTATATTTGTTTATTCTATTAAATAAATAATTTATAAATGTTAAAAAAGTAGAATATTAACAAAAAAATTTTAAATTTTAAATGAAAATTAATTAATAAAATAAATAAATAATTATTAAAAATAAGGACTAACTGGTTATTTTAGTCCCATCACAAGAACGGTTGATGATTAATTGAAAACTATAAAGGTCGGTGGATTATAATGCTCCCGAAGTTGTCAAATACACTTCCAATGTAACAGGAAGAGGAAGTGAAAACTTCTGCACACTGAAATTTCAAAAGGAGGCTTCGCTGGTGTAATAACTCGAATTGAAGCATTACTTACTTCTAGAACTATTTAAAGATGAAGTTATTTGTCATATTCGCAGTAGATTGGGTCAAGAACTCAAGATGTGAATGTTTCAATTTAGATTGACCCAAAATTTCTATTTGTTAATAAAAATTTTTAATTTAAATTTAATTATAAAAATATATAAATATTAATATAAAATATTTTAATTTTTTAAACATTAAATCGGTTGACACATGAGAACACTAGTTCCTTGTTCAAACTAATGATAAAACCGTTCGACCAAACGCAGCCAAAAGTCATGAGTAACAATAAAGGAGCCGAACGGCTGATGTTCAGTGGCACCACTGGATCCGGGAGTGAGGCTTGGAGGAAAAATCAAAAAAGGACAAAAGTCTGAATGTAATCTTCGATTATCTCAATTTCTGCAGTTTTAATTCTATATTTTAATTTTAATGAATTGAATTTTCGCAGTATTATAAAGATCATTTAAATATATATTTTTTCCTTTTGTAACTGAAGTTGTCAAAGTTTACATCCTAATTATTAGAATTAAAAATTTTTATATTTTAATGGCTATTTGCAGTTTAAAGATAATTGACAATAATGTTAAATGATTTTTTATTGTTGATATGCTAAGCCTCTTGAATCACGGGGTACTCATTAGAAAAGACAAACTTTACTTTTAACAAATAATTAAAATTATTCTTTTAGAAAATTTTAAAGTTTTATGTGCTATTTATTTAAAATAAAATATGATACTTTTCAGCCTAATCCAAATTAATCCAATTCCACATCTCAAAGTTATCACCAAAATGTGTCAAGCCATCGAAATTAAAAGATTATGTTAAATAAAAAATAACTATATTTAATTATATAAAAATAAAAATACTAATCGAAGGAAAATATCATTACAATATTAGTTAAAATTTTATTATAAAACCTTTAAAAAAATCACAAAATCATTTTGAATAATTTAATAAAAACTACTATTTAAATCTGTAAAAAACTATTACTTTGCTAGTCAACTCAAAAAAAAAAAAAACACTCTAACCTGCTATCCATTTAAAAAAAAATCAGATTTAAGTACTTATAAACTTTAATTTTATAAATATTATTTGATAAGATTGCATTATTTATGATTTCTACTTATAATTAATCGTTAAAAGTATTACATGAAATATTCTACTTATAATATGATATAAAATATTTATATATAGAAAAACCTTATTTATTTGCAAAATTTTATATACTGAACACAAAGTTATGCATGTTATCTAGATAATAGAAATTTGCATTAGCATTTAAAATTAAACTTATATAACCTTTTTCTTTTTTACTTTTGTTTTAATGAAAAATTATAACTTTGAAGCTAATTTTAACTCTTTTTATTTCATTTACCTAAAGTATTAACAGAATTAGAACTCTTAGTTGCAAATATGATAAATCTTATTGTCCAATAAATTCATATAATTAAATCTTTTAATATAATTAAAATTTTTATTTATAAATGTGATAAATCTTATTAATAATAAAAAAATATTTAACATAATAAAATCAATTATATAATGAACAATATTGGGTATTTTAGTCAATTCAAAATATTCAAATTCGTGCTTTCATATATATTATAAGTTACGAATATAGATTAAATTATTTATAGTAATTTTTAAAAATTTTAATGAAACATCATCATCGAATCGACTTCACTGAGTGCATGGAATATAAACTCAAATTTTAATATCTAATATCTTTAAAACGTATTTTAATAAAAATATAAAAATTAGAATCCATTAAAATGGTGAAGGCCGAAGGGACTAACTAAATTCAGATTTTAAATTTGAAAAAAAAAAAAAAATGGTCAGCCACAACCAATGAATTTACCTAACCTTGGAATTATTATCGTTCGTCGCAGATTATTCTGGCCTGTTCAACTATTTGTGTATATAAACTGAGAGCATGATCCACATACGCCAAAAGTAAGGTGCAAAAGAGAGAGAGAGTGGTACAGTACAACCATGGAGCTGCTGCCATTGCTGCCTATGAAGATCATGCTCACAGCCCTGTTGCTTGGATTCCTTGGACTGCTCTTGCGCCTGTTTGAAGCTTTAATATTTAAGCCTCAAAGGCTTCGTTCCGACCTTCGAAAGCAGGGCATCAAGGGTCCTCCACCATCTATATTGCTTGGAAATCTCCGTGAAATGAAAATGATTCAATCAAAGTTGCCCAGGTTGTCAAGAGGAGGAGAACAAGTGATAACCCACGATAGTTTTCTTGCTGTGTTTCCATTCCTGGACCGGTGGAGAAAACAGTACGGTACTGGAATTCGTAACTTAGCAATCAATTCTCTCATCTTTCTGCTTAAAGTGGTTGTTTTAATTAATTAACGTTCTGATTTATTTGGTTGGAACTGGCTGGCAGGTTCAAGATTCATGTTTTCACTTGGTAATATAAAGATTCTGCACATCACCGATCCTGATGTGGTGAAAGAAATAATCATATGTACTTCATTGGATTTAGGGAAGCCTTCCTATCAACACAAGGAGAACGGCGCTTTGCTCGGCCAAGGAATTTTGACTTCAAATGGTGCAATATGGGCACATCAAAGAAAAATCCTTGCCCCTCAACTCTATATGGACAAAGTCAAGGTACTCTCCTCCATTGATGAAAGCTTTAACCTTGAGCTGCTCCAAGGGGTTAAGATTTTACTTTCCCCAGTTTTCTTTTATTTTCTGACGGCCCGGCCCTTTCATTTAACAAGCTATATCAATATCAATCTTTGATCAGCGTATGATGAACTTAATAGCTCAGTCCTCAGTCGTAGCAGTGGTAGACTCGTGGAATAGTAAAATTGAAAGTGAAGGTGGAGTTGCAGACGTTAAGATTGATGATTACATGAGGAGCTTCTCTGGAGATGCTATCTCCAGAGCTTGTTTTGGAAGCAATTATTCGAAAGGGGAAAAGATTTTCTTAAAGCTTGAAGCTCTAAAACATACCATGTCCAGTAAAATTTTCTCCACTGGAATTCCTGGAAGAAGGTTAAGTCCAACTTTCCTTTCCCTAATTTTTAAGCAGTTTGACAAAGAATAGAATAAAAATTGATAGAGATATTGACTCTGAAATTTTCAGATATCTTCCAACCAAGACCAACAGGGAAGGATGGAGATTGGAGAAAGAGATTCGTGGACTAATCTTGAAGGTAGTCAAGGAAAGAAAAGAAGCAAAATCTGAAAAGGATTTATTGCAAATGATCCTTGAAAGTGCTACAAGCAGTGATTTAGGAGAAGCTGAAACAGATCGATTCATTGTGGACAATTGCAAGAACATATATTTGGCAGGCTACGAGACTACAGCTGTGTCGGCAACATGGACCCTTATGCTGTTAGCCTCAAATCCAGAATGGCAAGATAAAGCTCGGGCTGAGGTTCTTCAACTTTGTCGGGGTAAATTACCAGATGCCGACATGCTTCTCAGGATGAAGAAAGTAAGTACAGGAATTGTTAATTGTTTTCTTAATTAATTATTTTTATAACGGGGGTCGAAGCCTAATATAGGAAAAAGGGATACGGATGCTGCAAATTAACCTTGGATCTTTTGAATGTCATCCGCCAAAGTTGATTGCATAAACTGAATTAAGCACCACACGAGCATTGATTCTTTTCTTTGATTGGGAACTAAACAGAAATAGCTGCAGGGATTAGAAGTAGAAAGCAAATGGATAAAATATGTTTCATGGAAAAAAAAAAAAAACAAAAACATTTGCAATGTCCAAGCAACAGCTACTTTAACTTTTACATTGAAAGAAATGGATACAATACTATCATACAACAAAGCAGGAAGAGTAAAAAAAAAAAAAGGGGTTTAGGATAGAATGAGTAGAACGTTTGACCTTGACATATACTACTAGCAGGTATTGCACAAAAAAAAAAATTATTTGAATATTAGTTAGAACTATACATAAATCGGATTATACATTCGATATGATAAACTCGACCTGAATTAAGTCTAATTTTGGATAAGATATCTATAATTTTGTTCAAAGCAGCCTAGAATACTACTTATTTAATAAAAATAATTTTATTTAAATTATAGAAATATAAAACATTAATAATTTTTTAATATTTCAATTTTTTTAAATAGTAAAGCGCGTTTTACTTGAATATTAAGACTATTTTACTTGAACTCAGTCTAAGTGTTACATACAGATATATATGACATAGATATGCCCTATTATTTTTAGAATTTTTTATATATTTAAAAAATTTTATTTTTATACATATATCTACGTATGAATTAAATATATGTGTTAGACAAAAATACTAAACATAAAATAAAAGACCTGGGTGCCATAAAGTCTTTCTGTTTGTGTACAGGAAAAAAATCTCTAGAGGATTAGACTTCGTTTGCTTGCAATCGTACTCTACAATTTGATGTCAACCAATTGTTTTGATTCGGTTATATAATATATCAAAATTGGTTCTGATTCAGTTACTTCTTTTAATAATAGATTTGTAGGTGAAAATGAGAAAATAGTTAAAAATTAATAAAAGTGGGAGAGAGAAAAATAAATGAAAAAATTACATAATACAAACAAGGGTTTATTTGGATAAGCAGTAAAATTAATTCTGGTGAGATTAGTTACTATAGCAATAAAATTGGATATGTAGCAGTATTGTTAAAATCAATGATGGGATATATGTTTGGATTCAAATAAAGTGGTGACTGTAAGATAATAATAAAAAATAACAATTAAAGACATTAGATTAAAATAAGTAAATATATATGATAAATAATTTAAAATTATTAAAAATATATTTATATTGAATGATAATTAAAAATTATTCTATTGAACAATAAAATATAAATAAAACTATAGTTATATTGAATAATAATTAAAAATTATTAAATTATATTTGTATTAAAAATAAATTATTAAAATTATATTTACATTAAATCATAAAATATATATTAAAAATTAAAAATTTTATTTATATTAAATAATTATTTATATATTATTTATATTAAAATAATTTAATAAAAATAATTTAATAAAAATGAATTAAATCCCCCTTTTAACCCCTCACCGAGGATCTAGTCTAGTGACTGGACCCCTGCTCTTTCAGCCGAGCAAGAATGGACAACGAGGTGAAAACCTCCCACCGGAGGTGTGCCAAACACAGGTTAAAAAAAATCGGGGGGAAGGGGGGCCAAAAAAAATTGGAGACGGATCCTAAGTTTTTTCCTTTTTAGTTGCATGAGTAATTTTAAAGAGAAGATTAATTCAAAAATGGAATTAAATCTTCATAAAATATAGTTCGATTTTACATAATTACTATGATTTTATTTTTTTTATACATGTAATTTTGCTAATGAAGTTAATGTGTGAAGAAACTTTTGACATAACCAAACTTAGTCAGCAATTATATATTTTAGTTTAGATTATTAATCTTTTTGCATTTTGAGTTCAATGGCGCACGCTCATGGACTAAGTGCTTGCATCAATTCCTACATTTAAGCGTTTGAAACGTATCAAATAAAAGAATACGTGTCATCAAAATATTAAGGTTGTGTTTGCAAAAATATTTTTAAGGATGAAGCTGAATTTTTTTTTTTTTTTGACATATCTTTTATATTTTAGTTTTTCTTTTAACTGGTAAAATGGAATTAGGATGATATTTTTGATTGTAACAATTAGCATTTGACATAGAATGATTATCGGTGATTTTGATGAATTGATTTGTGATGATTATTTTGTGAAATAATAAATTGATAATTATAATGTGCTGTCACATGTTTATTTTTTTATTTTTATATACATATATACAACAATATGTTATCATTTTTTAATTCTACTTGTAAAGTAGAAGTACTCTGTTCATACCAACTAAACATACTCTACGCCAAATGATTTTTTATTGGGAATTATTTGCAATTAATGTGTTGCAGTTGACAATGGTGATATATGAGTCACTACGTCTTTACCCTCCGGTCCCGATCATGTCTAGAGAGCTTTTGGAGAACATGAAGTTCGGAGATATCCATGTGCCTAAAGGAGTTACAATTTGGACATCGACGTTGGCACTTCACCAAGATCCTGATATTTGGGGACCTGACGCTCATAAATTCAACCCTGAAAGGTTTGGCAATGGTGTTGCTTGTGCATGCAAGCTTCCTCATGTATACATGCCATTTGGGATTGGACCAAGAATCTGTTTGGGACAAAATTTTGCCATGGCAGAGCTCAAGATACTTCTTGCTCTTATTTTGTCTAACTTCAAATTCTCTCTCTCACCCAAATATTTACACTCCCCAACCATTAGCTTAGTCGTACAGCCTGAACATGGTGTGAATCTCCTGATTCAGAAGCTATAAGGTATCATATAGATGTTTGGCTCATCAGTTTGTTATTTGATTTTGTTCTTATTGTTAACTTTTTTTGTTTTTTGTTTTCCCCTTTTATATATATATTAGTAAAGAAAGTTACTTTTTCGGTATTTAGTTGCCAAGATTGGAACTAATAGTTATTATAAATATTTCTTAGAAAACATATAATAAGAGTTAAAAGGTATATTGATATTATTACCTTTTTTTCTATTTTTTTAATATTTTTAAGGAAAAGCTACTTATGGTATTTAGTTGCCAAGATTGGTAATAGTTATTATGAATACTTCTTAAAAACATCTAATAAGTATTACAAGGCATTTTGAAAATTTAGAATGGTATAATGAATTTTTTATTTTTATTGTAAAACTTATATATTTTTTAAAAAATGTATGTAACATTTTTAAAAAAATTTTAATTGCAAATAAAATTACCGCAAGAATTATTATGTTTTCCAGCTGAAGATTATCACATAAATAATCTATAAAGAAAAAAAAATGCACATCGAATAATTTATAAGATTGTTTGATACATGATCAATGTTGATTCCTTGGTCAAAGACAAAATAAGAATATGAAAATTATCAAATTGCCATAGCTTAAATCCTTCAAGAATTTAGAGAGTTCCGAGTATATATATATATATATATATATTCGTTATTGGAGAAAGTTATTTCACTCAACCTTGGCTACATAGGCCGAATACAAATATGGAAAACTTCGTTCATTCATTTTTTTTTTTCCTTTTCATAAAAGATTATGACTGAATCAATAAAAGAAAAAAAATCTTCTTTTTGATTGTTAACTGCCCTTGGCAGTTTCCATTCCTTTTTAAATGTTAAGCTAACAATAAAGCAATTCATACATAAACTGTAATATTTAAATTAAGAATGTACTTTTAGCCACGGTTGATCAAGAATGCGACTTCGCTCTAAGTACACAAAAGATAAATATCTCGTATAAGCTTTTTAGTCTATTTTCTTTTTTTTTGATAATTACCTTATTATGACGCACAGGCAATTTATATAGACTATACTAGGAACCCATACTAAAAAAGTAATGAGAGTTGTACCCTACCATTAAGGAATTTGTATTTTAATTAGTTAATGAAGTACAGTTTAACTCTTACCACTAGAATAGTTAATCTTCATAGGATTTGCTAGATAATATCACCTTAATATTGATTAAAATATTAATCTCAGTCTACTTAATTATCATGTGAGTTACATAAAGTCCAACATCTCCCACTTGGCCTATATGATAAACTAAGAACTTAAATTGGTGATAATCAAATCCAAAACTTTAATAGGGCCATAAGTTATTCTAGCTAAACTCCTACTTAATTAAAGATTCACATAGCACAAATCATGGCAGTAGCATTCTAATCCGAATATTTCCTTCCATGTATTACAATGCATGATCCTCTCTAAAAGAGCACTTTGTGAGATAATACTTTATGAATGAATTTTTTGTAATCATTCAAGGTCCACTTGACATGTAAACTTTATGTGCACAAACTGAAACATGTCTATAAACTCTAAGAATGTGAAATTAACCCAATCAAAGAAGCCAAAATACATCTTGACAAAATTTAACTAACCTTATATGATCCACATGAATTTTAAACTATTTTGTCGACAATGCTTTAGTCATGGGATCCGCTATTATTAAATCTATACTAATGTGTTGGATATCCACTTCTTGCTTCTTTATAGAGTCTCTAACAACAAGCTACTTTATATCTATTTGCTTGCTACGACTCCCCCTTTTATCATTTTTAGAAAAGCATACTGCATAAGAGTTGTCACAATAGATCTTTAATGGCCTTGTTGACAACTCTCAAACTAGAGATAAAA
>JBBYHM010403926.1:0-12903 GCA_038381775.1 Adansonia rubrostipa
GCTAATTGCACCATCAAAACTATTATTGATAATAAAATGAATTAGCAGTCCAAAAATCAATTTAATTATCTCTTCTTCGCACAAGGTAACAGTATGCCCAAATGCAAAGTCTCGTGTGCATTACCCAAGTTAGTTTATTTTTTCTACCCTTAGTTCTTATTTATTAAATTGAAGGTAGTACCTAGAAATTTACATGAGAACAAAGTTATTTTTAAGAACAGTAATAATAAGATTTTGAATTATAATAACCAAAACAAGTAATAATGAAATATCTTAAATATGAATGTAAAAATTAGATAGTGTTCATTGGTTGGGTTTAAAAACATCATTTACGTTTGTCTAAATTAGACTCGGCTCGAAATATGGGCTGCAATCTTATAAATATGTAGATTAAGCCCATTTAGATCCTTTGATTTTATATTTTTTTAAAATATTTTTTTAGATTTAATCTTTAATAAATTTTTTTATTTAAAATATAAATAATTTTATATATTTTTTTAATGTTTACAATGTAATATTATATATTTATTCTTAATATGATAAAAATTATATAATATATAAATATAAAATTAATATATATTATATAATTAAAAAATAAGCTAGGTTTGATTTGAACTTTAAATGTTAGAGTCAAGGCTAGACTTATTTGTTAAATGAGCGTCATTTTTTTTGTTGAAGCTCATTTTCGGATCTAATATTTTACTCAAATCCTCTCAAATATTGAATAAGCATTTCAACTTGGGTGAGTAGCCTACTCATGAACTCCTCTATACAAATTTGTGTTATAAATTTTAACACACTTATGAACTAATATTATTTTCGTATTATTTTTATATCATATTATATTTTTATCACCTTGTCATTTATTTTTATATCATAATTATATTGTTTAATGATATTATGTTCAAATTTATTGAATTTACTTGCAATATCGCACCATCCTACCAAAAGAAGAAAAGACTAGTTTTAAATCACAGTCACATGGATATAATACTAACCTTCGAGAGTTAAATCAAATGTAGTGTATTTATATATACTAGCATGAAGACCGCACTTTTGGGCAGTTTTTTTTATATATTTTAGATTGATAATAAAATAAATATTAGTTTAAAATTTAAATGATTTTAATAATCAAATAAAAGTTAGAATTAATGACATAACTTAAAACCAATTTTTTTAAAGTAGTAAAACAATGAAGGGAGGCTAATAAAGTGCCGTGTAAAATACGCTTTTTTGTCATCTTTTATTTTTTAATAAAAGTTTGGGTTAGGTTATTTTGGATTTTAAAAATTTTTAAGTCATTTTCAGATTCGAGTCATTTGGGATTCGAGTCACTTTGGTTTTGAGTCATCTCGGGTTTAGGTTATTTTAGGTTTGAATCAATCAGGTTTAATATTCGAGTTAATCAAATTCAAGTCATTTTAGATTTAAATCATTCCTGTTTTAGTTTAGTTAGTTTCAGGTCAATTTAGGTTTAACACTCGAATTTATCGAGTTTGATCATTTTGGGTTTAGGTCATTGCAAGTTAATTGTTTGGATCAATTTAAGTTTAGATCATTTTGAGTTTAATTTATTTCAGGTCTAAGTCATTTCGAGTTCAGATTATTTTGGGTTCAGCTCAGGTTGGTCGATTTCGAGTTGTTAACTTTTTCTAATCAAATCAGACTAGATCAAATTCAAATCGAATAAGTTTATCAGGTTTTTAGGTCTGACTTAAAATTAACAGAAAAAATGATAGGAAAAGAGAGCAAGTACATTATATCCTATATATTGATTCAAAATTAAAAAGATAAAAAATAAAAATACATAAAATGGTGTGTGAGTCCCACACCTACTTTGTTTTTTATTTTATGTACAAATTAAAGTTTTCTATATCTTTATTTATGTTAGTTATTAAATTAATAAATTTTTTATTAAAAAATAATATTACTACATTATATTATCTTTACGTTATAAAATTATTTAATTTGTTGCTTTCTTAATAAAAAATAATATTGCCACATTTTATTATGCTTACATTTACTAATTATCAAATTATCTAATTTTTTTTGTTTTATCTCACACATAATAATAATAATAATAATAATAATATGTTTTTAAAAGAGTAAAAAGCTTAAGCGGTAAGACAACAGAGGAAGCCGTGTGCAACGCCCTTCACCTGATTTTTTTTTTTTTTTATTTTTAGGTTCCATGGCTTCAGGTTTTAAAAGTTTTTAGTAATTTTTCTATTATTAATTTTTTTTCTAAGTTATTTTATATCTGAACTATTTTAGTTTTGGAGTATCTTGCATTATAGTAATTTAGGATCCAAATTATTTTTGTACGCGCTAATCAAATTTTGAATTCGATTTATTTCGTCAGATCATTTTGAATTCGATTTATTTCATATCCAAAATAATAAAATTTAATACTAAAATTAATTAATTTTTGATAAATTAAATTAAACAATCAAATTTATCAAATTTAATTATTTTTAAATTAATTTAAATTTAAATTATTTTAATTTAAATTATTTTATATTTAATTTATCTCTAACTCAAAATTATTTTAAGTCTTAATTATTTCATATGCAGTGCATTCTGTATACAAGAAAAAAAAAAAGTCAAAAACATTGAAAAGATAAAAAGTAGTGGTTCAGCCCCACACCACCTACATTTTTAGAGTTACTGAAAATATCATATAATTAGTTATTACTACAATATCATATATTTATAAATTTTTTTACAATTTTAGTTTGAAAAATCAGTAACCTTAAAATTCATAAATATTTAAATTTATATAGACTTTATTTTTAAAAATTTAGTTAATTTAAATTTAAATAAATTAATAAAAATAACATATTTAAGTAAAAAAATTATTAATTCAATTCATTATTCACAATTCATAGAGTTGTTGAAACTTACAGTACTCATTCAAATTACATTAGTTGTCTTCTCATTCCGGGTTATAGTTAGCAATCCATATTTTGAGTTAAATTAGTTTAATTTTATGATGACTCTATTTTAAATATTTAGTTAATTTAGATTAAATAAATTAATAAAAATTATATATATTTAAATAGAGAAATGTTATTAATTTAAGAGTCATTTAATATTATGTGGACTCTATTTTTAAATATTTATTAATTTAAATAAATAAAATTACATATTTAAATAAAAAATTTTATTAATTTTAAATTAGATTAATATCATGCTTTTTCAATATTTATTAATTTATATTTAAAATTTAAAATAATAAATTCATATTTAAATATGAAAATCTTATTAATTTTAAAGTAAATTAATATCATGTGTACTCTATTTTTAAATATTCATCAATTTAAATTTAAATAAATTAATAAAAATTGCATATTTAAAAGAGGAAGTTTATTAAATTTAAAGTCATTTAATATAGTATGCACTCTATTTTTAAATATTTATTGATTTAAATTTTAAATAAAAAATTTTATTAATTTTAAAATAGATTAATATCATATGGACTATATTTTTAAATATTTATTAATTTAAGTTTAAACAATTTAATAAAATTACATATTTATGTGAACTCTATTTTTAAATATTTAGTTCATTTAAATTTAAATAAATTGATAAAAACTACATATTTGAAAGGGAAAGTTTATTAATTTTAAATTCCTTTAATATCGTGTGGACTCTATTTAAAATATTTACTAATTTAATAGTAAATAAATTAATAAAATTACATAGTTTAATTAGGAAATTTTTATTAATTTTAATGTGGATAAATATCATGTGAACTCTATTTTTAAATATTTATTAATTTGAATTTAAATTTTAAAATAATAAAATTATATATTTAAATAAGAAAATTTTTATTAATTTTGAAGTATATTAATATTACGTGGATTTTATTTTTAACTATTTATTAATTTAAATTTAAATAATTTAATAAAATTACATATACGATAAGATTATTTTGTTAATTTCAAAATTTTAAAAAAATATTTACGTTATTCACTTTTAATATTTTTGGAGTCACAATAGACGATATATACATACTCTACCCTTGGCAGAGCTAAATCAAATGTAGTTTATTCATATATATATATATATATATATATAATTTCTTTTAGTGAGTCTTTTTATAGTATGTCGATCAAAGTTTAAATAGATAAAAAATGATACATTATTATTAAGTAAGATGAATAATTAATTCGATTGCACTTGAATCATAGTGTAGAAAAGGTACAAGTTGAAGAAAAAAAAATTAGAAGACCAATGCATAATTCAATAGATTACAAGATATTGACTGAAAAATCTTGACCGGAGTAACACAAAGAAAATATAACTATTATAATTAACTTCCAATGGTAATTCAAGGAGGAGGGGATTTCAAGGTGAACTCAGCTAATTTTACAGGGTCCTGTAGTTTTTGAATTATATATAGACAGAAAGGAGAAGAAACTGAATGACATTACCCTTTCCAACTGAGTTCTTATATTGTCTTTGAACATATTTTCTTGCTGGTGAGTTCTTGTTTCCTCTTCACAGACAAAAGAAAATTTAATTAGATGAATGAATGAATGAAGAAAACCATATTTGACTTTACAATTTTTTTCTTTTAATGTTTTGCAGGGGTTTCGATTAATAAGATATCAAGAGTTATGGATGATCCTGCTTCCATTTTCGTGAACCCCCTCGTGAACAATATCATTGAGACTGCTGGATCCTTGATCAAGGAAAGGCTTCTTGGAATCCATGGAGTGGAGAAGGAGGTGGAAAAGCTGTCAAGCAATCTGACCACCATCCAAGCTGTGCTTAGAGATGCAGAGGAGAGGCAACTGGATGAACCACCTTTGAAAGACTGGCTTGCAAAGCTCAGAAATGCAGCATTTGATATAGAGGACATACTAGACACTTACGCGACGGAGACTTTCCTTTGGAAGAGGAAGCAGCAGTCACTCAATTTCCGACCTCCGTTCAGTCTAAGCAAGTTTTGCTTTAAATCCAGTGTTGCAAATAAGATCAAAGAGATTTCAGCAGAGCTCGATGAGATTGCTGAAGAGAGAAACAAGTTCCATCTCAACATAGCTACTGATTGTGGAAGGTCCCAAGACCTTCCGGAATCCACCTTCTTTGTGGACACAACCGATGTGTTCGGTAGAGAGTCTGATAAAGAAACATTAATCAATCTGACGCTATCAAACGAATTTGACATGGAAGGTGATGCTGCCGTCATTCCTATTGTTGGGATGGGAGGTTTAGGCAAAACAACTCTAGCTCAACTCGTCTTCAACGATGAGAGGGTGAAGAATCATTTCGAGTTTAGGATGTGGGTCTGTGTCGGATTTGAGTTCCAGCACGGAAGGATCCTCAAGGAGATGATGAATTTTCTCACGAAAACAGAGTACTCTAAAGAATTAAACACAAGCCTCCTAGAGTCGCGCTTTGTAGAATTCTTGGCAGGAAAAAACTTCTTTCTTATTCTAGATGATGTCTGGGTTGAAGATTACCAGAAGTGGGAGCCGCTTCAAAAACTCTTGAGAAAAGGAGGAAAGGGCAGTAGAGTTTTGGTTACTACTCGAACCAACAGGGTGTCAAACATTATGGGAACACAACCTCCCTATAATCTGGAATATTTGCCTGAGGACAAATGTTGGTCATTGTTTGAAAAAATTGCTCTCAGAAGCAGTAAATTATTGGGCGGGACTCGGAAAGAATTAGAAGACATTGGTAGGGAAATTGTGGGAAAGTGTAAGGGCTTGCCTTTGGCAGTAAAGGCAATGGGAGGTCTCTTGAAAAGTACTGTTGATATAAACAAATGGGAAAAAATCTTAAGACATGGCGTATGGGAGCTAGAGGAGGGGGGTTTCGACAGGCCTAGAATCTTGCCTGCCTTAAAATTGAGTTATGACCACCTGCCTTCTAATCTAAAGCAGTGTTTCGCATACTGCTCCTTGTTTCCCAAGTCCTATGTTTTCGATAAGAAGGAGTTGGTCAAGCTTTGGATGGCTCAAGCATTTGTTCAATCAACTCCCCATCATAGTTTGGAGGAGGCCGGAATTGAATATTTCGATGAGTTGTTATCGAGGTCCTTCTTTCAAATCTTAAACATAAACAAGAAGGTGGGATATACAATGCATGACCTTATTCATGACTTGGCTCTATTAGTTTCGAGCCCCCAATATTGCCAATTCGAGTATGCCAAATCAGGTATATTCTCAGAAGAAACTCGCCATGCTTCATTTCAATGCGAAGATATAGAGAAGCCCATCTTACAGATTGTTGAAAAATCTAAGAAGCTGCGCACATTCCTCCTCCATGGTAATTTAGTGAAAAACCCAGGGCAGGCTCTTCAAAAAATGTTCCATTCTCTAAAATGCGTCCGTGTTTTGAGTCTAAATTCAGGCTGTCTTCCAGAATTGCCAAGTTCTATTGAAGAGTTGAAGCTACTACGATACCTGGATCTCTCTAGAACACAGATCAAAGTGCTTCCCAACTCAATATGTAATCTTTGCAATCTGCAGACGCTCAAACTTCTAGGGTGCCATTGGCTTTGTGAACTGCCCAAGGACCTTGGTAACTTGGTTAACCTGTGTTATCTTGAGCTAGATGAGGTATTTTGGTTCAACTGCAGGATGCTGCCGTCAAGAATGGGAAACTTAACCACTCTAGAAAATTTGAATGCATTTCGTGCCGGCGATAAAGGTGGACATGGAATTGAAGAACTGAATGACGTGGCACATCTCAGCGCACTGCATATTTGGAAGCTAGAAAATGCAGCAGAAGCAAAGTTAAATGAGCAAGAGAGCCTTCAGAAGCAGGTGCTAGAATGGAGTGGAAGAGATATCGACGAACAAGAAATCAAAGCAGAGAGGGGAAGTAAAGACTTTCAACATCTCTCGAATCTCCAAGAGCTGACAATTCTTCACTTTAAAGGATCTAATTTTCCTTCTTGGATGACAGATGGTGTGCTCCAGAATTTGGTTACACTTTCCTTAAATCATTGCACTAAATGCAAAATGATCTCTTTTGGTCAGTTACCCTTACTTAGAGACCTCTACATCAAAGGGATGAAGGAGCTTGAGGAATGGCCAGAAGATCTATACACTTCACTGTGTACGCTACATATTATAAACTGCCCCAGGCTGAGGAAGGTACCAAACTTCATGTCCAATTTAAGAGTTCTCAAGATAAAGAAGTGTGACTCATTGAAGGCTCTTCCGATGGCTCCCTCTCTGTTGTTTTTGATGCTTACTGACAATCTTGTTCTGGGCGATTGGCATGAAGGAAGGTGCACCACCCAACATGATCAAGGCAACATTGTAGGCCAAACAACGCCTGCTTTGGGCGGCCCTTTGGAATTGAAACTGGTAAACTGCCCCAATATTCAAGCACTGCCTCAACTATGTGCGCCGCAAAAACTGGAGATAACTGGTTGTGAACTCACAAGTGTCTTTCCTGTCCCACAATTAGCCCAGCGTCTTCAGCGTTTAGCTGTAGACACATGTTCCCGTGTAACACTAATGAGGGCAATACCAAATAGCAATTCTCTTTGCTCCCTTGTCATTACAAACATCTCAGACCTAACCTTTTTTCCAGAACTGCCCCATCTACCGGGGCTTAGGGTTTTGTACATCAGTAACTGCAAATGTCTCACTTCTTTGTCTGAAGCAAAAGGATCCTTGCGAAGCCTGCCTTATCTACAATTGCTCTCAATTCAAGGCTGCCAAAAGCTTGAATCATTGCCAGATGAAGGTTTACCAACAGCACTTGAGTGTCTGATGATCGGTTTATGCCCCGTTCTGAAGTCTCTAGGTGCCAAAAAGACCTTAAAGAGCCTCCATTTACTCAAGGACTTGTACATGGAGGATTGTCCCTTGATCCAGTGCTTTCCTGAGGAAGGGCTTCCTCCTTCTCTGCAACACTTGAAGATTCAAGGGTGTCCCCTACTGATCGAAGAATGCCAGAAAGATGATGCTGGAGCTACGGAATGGCCAAAGATCATGCATGTCCCTGACCTGGAAATTGATTCCATCAAGCTATCTTCCACCCACATGTGCAAAAGAACAAAGCACGGATTCGTTGATTTGTTCGCTGTAAAGGTGAGTATGCTATTCCCTTCTAATATTTTTCAGGTCACAACTGCTTCATGTTGCGTGGAAGGTCACTCTACATCACTTTGCGTGGCCGTGAGTATATTGGATTTGGAATAGTTTTAAAGATACAAAGTGAGAATCAAAGGATATTTTATGGTTTTAGATTGTAACTTGCCTCTTGATTTGCAGTGAAGAAAACATTGAAGTAGCAGACTAAGCTATGTATGTTGCCCGGACGTGAGAGGAAAATTCAGAATATTGTACCTTTCCCCTGGAACTGTATACGAAGTTGAGTATTAAGTCAAGTTGACGAAAGGAGCATCTGGTTTGGAACTCCCATATCAAGCTGAGATTCTCCCTCCCTAACGGAAGAGTCCGAGAAAGGCAAGTTAGTCTTTTGAGCAGAAGCCTAGGCCCTAGAAGGAAATGGGTGGAGCTCAATGTCGGCAACTTCTGCATCTGAACAGAATGGAGAAAACAGGAGAAACGTGGAGGCTACTGGAAACACAAATTTATTATCAAGGGTGCCATTTTTAAGGCATAAAAGCTGAAGCATTGTACGAAAGGAAATATAAAGAAAGTGAAAAAAAAATGTCTAGTTTGTTCATTATGGAACAACAAAACTAGTTGTAGCTACTTTTCACACTTTTGCATTCATGCTTGTTGCGGCCGTGTCGACTTTTAAAGACCAGAGATGCCATCCATTTACCTGATTCTATACCAAAAGTCCTTGAACTAAGGGTCCTTCATGTCAAAATGCATGAACATAAAGTATACTAAAAGTCAAATGAGATAAAGCTCACATAACAAAACCAAATTGGTTCGATTCAAGTTACAGTGCCTGCTGAAAACTTCCGAGTACCTAGTACTTCTTAATACCTGAAAGTAACAAGAAATTGTCTCTTGCATTACCAATGGGAGGACGTTAAGATAATCTAAACAACAAATAACACTAGCTCAACATCCCACCTGAGTATCGAAGCAACAATTTCTTCCAAAGACATTCGTTGCTCATATGTGCTCATTGCATTAAATACAGCATCAGTAGTCCTGTTTCATCCTTCCAAAACTAGGAGTGCCATTGCATCATGCAAGCTTCCATACTACTGACACTCATAGACAAACACAACATGATTGTTTGAATCAAACCTGCCTACTGCATATCAATGAGACTGTAAATCTACCAACTCAAATATAAAAGGCAAGGCTAATTATTCATAAAACTACAAAGAATCTGTCACCAATAAAAGCCCATCTATTCAAACTTGAAACCTCAATGAGACCACATATTTTAACATGTTTAGGGATGTTGGTAAGAGAAGAACCCTTACATCCGCAAAACAAAAAATCAACCCACATCAGTCACACAATAGCAATGCATTTGCAGCCACATCACAATGAATCACAACAATAAAGGCAGGCTAAGAATCATGCACCAGTTGATCATCAACAACCGTCAATGCCAACAGGTTTTCACCTTGTTACTCTGACTCTTCATTTTTTCTTGACTGTGTCTAACACATTTTCAAACGTAAGTATAGGGATATGACCCTCCAAATATATGAAAAACTTAGAAAAAATTGAACATACCCGTATTGGATGTATATCCATATCCGATACTCAACCTGAGTCTGAGTAACATAGGTTTTCACAATACAAAAAATGATTGCCAACAATGAAAACCACCAATTACTTGATCCAAACTCCTTATCCCTCGTACAAGCAAGCCATCCACCCAGATTAAACTTTCTTAGAACAAGGCTAACTGTCTGCTAACCTACCAACCCCAAGCCTTAGAAAAGCCATCTGCATAAAGTTTTTTTTCTCTTGGAAAAAGTGATGCTTCAGAAATTTTCTTTTAACTTCGTTTCTTTCATCAGATAGAATCTTCATTGTCTTTAAGATTTTTTCTTGATACCAGATGATTAAATTTTTGGACAACACCCAATTTCAAATTTCAATATGTAAAAAAAAAAAAAAAAATCTAAGTGAAACTCTGCATTATCCTCCACCTTTTCTGCTTTTTGAAGCAGAAGGAACACATTCACTAAGAATATTCATGAAGTAGAATCAACTTATTAACTAATGATTATTTTGCAAATTGAGAAGCCACGCCAGTATTCAGTAATAACTTAAATTCATATAAATTTTGTAAATTTCTATAAAAAAAATCACACAGCAAAGAATGCAGTAAAAGATTCCACAACTAATATTCTTTAATTTCTTCTGCAGAAGGGAAAATTATCCAAAATTTTTATATTTTTTATGATGCAGAACCAAAATCGAACAAATCACAGTACATGAAGCCGGTTTGTTTTATGTTCCAATAGTATTAGATGGAATTATATGTAGCAGAGTTCCTGGCTTACCAGAGATAGTGGTACATTTAATCATCACAACAGGAAGATCACTCTCAGCCCTCAAAAAGTCTTGAGCTTTTAGATCTTTCTTTGCCTCCTCCCCATCCTGCCAAGCATATTCTTCCCCTTGGTATTTACAACTGTTGGATTGCAAAATTAGGTAACTAGAACAAAATACGCCGCCCACACAAATATAACAAGTCTGAATAAAGTACAATATCGACTAAGAGGACATCAGAGGCATAGATTCCAAACTTTGACAAAAATATCTTTATGATAGGAACCAACCATTGAACATATCTATTGTTCTACTTATTGTAACGAGATAATATAATTAGAAAAGAATGTGTTAACAAAAATATATGAAAAATGTTAGAACATCAGCTATATGCATTCTAAACTTTGGGGAAAAACAACTTTATGATAATACAGGATAACCAAGTTACCAAGGTCCTTGGGCAGTTCACAAAGCCAAAGGCGCCCTAGAAGCTTGAGCGTCTGCAGATTGCATAGATTGCATGTTGAGTTGGGAAGCACTTTGATCTGTGTCCTAGAGAGATCCAGTTATCTTAATAGCTTCACCTCTTCAATAGAACTTGGCAATTCCGGAAGATTGGTTGAATTTAGATCCAAAACGCGAATGCATTTTAGAGAATGAAACATTTTCGAAGAGCCTGCCCTGGGTTGAAGTATTCACCATGCAAGAGGAATGCGTGCAGCTTCTTAGATTTTTCAACAATCAGTGAGATAGGCTTCTCTAGATCTTCACAACTAAACGAAGCATGACGAGATTCTTCTGAGAATATGCATGATTTGCCATACTCGACTTGGCAACATTGGGGACCCGAAACTGATAGAGCCAAGTCATGAATAAGGTCATGCACCCACCTTGTTTTTTATGTTTAAAACTTGAAAGGACCTCGTTAACAACTCATCGAAATATTCGATTCTGGCCTCCTCTAAACTGTGTTGCGGATTTGGTCGAATAAAGGCTTGAGCCATCCAAAGCTTGACCAACTCCTTCCTATCGAAAACATAGGACTTGGGAAATAAGGAGCAGTATGCAAAACACTGTTTAGATTAGAAGTTAAGTGGTCATAACTCAATTTTAAGGCAAATAAGATTCTAGGCCTGTAAAAATCCTCCTCCTCTAGCTTCCATATGCAATGTCTCAAGATTTTTTCCTATTTGTTTACATCAACAGTATTTCTCAAGAGACCTCCCATCGGCTTTACTACCAAAGGCAAGCCCTTACAATTTCCCACAATTTTCCTACCAATGTCTTCTAATTCTTTCCGTGTCCCACCTAATGATTTGCTGTTTCTAAGTGCAATTTTTTTCGAACAATGACCAGCATTTGTCCTCAGGCAGATATTCCGGATTATAGAGATGTCGTGTTCCCATCATTTTCGACACCCTGCTGGTACGAGTCGTAACCAAAACGCTACTGCCTTCCTCCTTTCTTCAAGAGCTTTTGAAGGGGCTCCCACTTTGATAATCTTCAACCCAAACATCATCTAGAACAAGAAAGAAGCTCTTTCCTACCAAGAATTCGACAAAGCGAGACCATAGGAGGCTCGTGTTTAATTCTTTCGAGTACTCCGTTTTCATGAGGAAATTCATCATCTTCTTGAGGATCCTTCTGGGCTGGAGCTCCAATCTGACACAGAGCCACATCCTAACTCGAAATGATTCTTCACTCTCTCATCGTTGAAGACAAGTTGAGCTAGAATTGTTTTGCCTAAACCTTCCATCCCAACAATAGGATTGACAGTAACATCACCTTCCATGTCAAATTCATTTGATAGCATCAGATTGATTAATGTTTCCTTATCAGACTGTCTCCCGAACAAATCGGTTGCGTCCACAAAGAAGGTGGAGTTCGGAACGTTCTGGGACCTTCCACAATCAGAAACTATGTTGAGATGGAACTTGCTTCTCTCTTTAGCAATCGCATCGAGCTCTGCCGAAATTTCTTTAATCTTATGTTAACAACTTGAATAAAAAACAGAAAGCTTATGAATTAAAGCTAAAACAGAAAGTTAATGACTAAGAATGATAAAAAAGATGAAAAATGAAGAACAAGACAAAATATGGATGAACTGATTAGCTAAAACCAGAACATACTTCATTCATTCTTAAACAAGCACTTAAATACAAAAAGTTTCAAGATAATAGTTGAAAAAAGTCAGTTTTCCCAGCTCTGTTCACAAGCTAGATGTCAACAATTGTAGACAACATTAAAACTGAACAGTTGCTGAACATA
Organism: Adansonia rubrostipa; assembly: GCA_038381775.1. Taxonomy (NCBI): domain Eukaryota; kingdom Viridiplantae; phylum Streptophyta; class Magnoliopsida; order Malvales; family Malvaceae; genus Adansonia; species Adansonia rubrostipa. The sequence goes on from JBBYHM010403926.1 coordinate 12,684, forward strand.
TCAACTTTTACAGCTTTGTGTGTAAGCTGAATGTCAACAATTACAGCTATAGAAAGTAAAAAAGTTTCAGCTAACTGTTGAAAAATCTTATCTTCCAACATTTTATATGCGACACTGGACTTAAAGCAGATCTTGTTTAGACCGAATAGAGGTCGGAAATGGCGTACCTGCTGCTTTCTTTTTGCAAAGGAAAGTCTCCGTTGCATAATTTTCCAGTACG
>JBBYHM010403936.1:0-12901 GCA_038381775.1 Adansonia rubrostipa
GATATAGGCCCCTAGAAATAAAAGGAAATAATTATATATAGATATTTATATAAAAACAATGGCTACATTCGTCATTTTAAGCTGGGCTAGTCCAGATTCATGTCAGGGCCACGTTGCGACACCTAAATAATGGCCTTTGATGCCTTATTTTTACATTTTTCCTTAATACAACCCATAGGCATTTCAGACCTTCCCAAAAAAATTTTTGCCTAGTGTTGTTTCACCTAATAGTGCTTGGCACTGCAGCATTCGGTAATCATCTCCTTTTTTTTATTTTTTTGATCCGACCATCTTTTGATTATGTTTTGGGATGCCATAGATTGGCCCTAACAAAATGATGTGTCTATAGCTGCTCTTCTTTAGTTGTTACTGAGTATCAAGAATAAGGCAAAGACAAACAGACACCATTTTGTTTAGGTAAGGTGATCGCTTTATGTATTTGCTAAAAAATAGAGATCTAACTGGTATTATATTAAGGTAGGCCAATTATATTAGTAATAATTCTAATAGATAAAAAAATTTCAATGAGTTTTGCAAGGTTTTACCTTCTTACTAAGTTTTTTATTTCTTGGGTTAACCCCCATACAGACGCCAGCTAGTGTAGGCTTTCATTTAATAGGCTTCCAACTCATTATGGACTAACTCAATAGATGTCTAACTTATTATGGACTAAGGTAAGTAAGTGTCCTATTCTTTAAGACTAAGGTATGTAAGCATCTTACTCTTTAAGGAATAAGATAGGTAAGTGTCTTGCTCTTTAAGGACTGAGGTAGGTAAGGGTCCTGCTCTTTGAACAATAAGGTAGGTAAGCATCCTATTCTTTCAAAGACTGAGGTAGGTAAGCATCCGACTCTTTGAGGACTGAGGTAGGTAAGCGTCCTGCTCTTTGAGGACTGACGTAGGTAAGTATCCTACTCTTGGAGGACTAAAGTAGGTAAGCATCTTGCTCTTTGAGGACCAAGGTAGGCAAATATGTTGCTCTTTAAGGACTAAAGTAAGTAAGTGTCCTACTCTTTGAGGACTAAAGTAGGTAAGCATCCTACTCTTTGAGGATTGAAAAGAAAAAAGGGCATTATACTCTTTGAAGACTAAAAAAGAAAGTAGACATCCTGCTCTTTGAGGACTAAAAAGAAATAAAAGGTGTCCTGCTCTTTAAGGACCAAAAAGAAAAAAAAGGTGTCCTCTTTGAGGACAAAAAAGGAAATTTGAGTACCTTTCTTGGATGACTTCTCAATTTGCATGAGCTTATAAGGTTAGGGGTTCTTACTTGGAGCCTTTTAAGGCTTTTTAAAAATAGGAAGTTGTACATAAAGGATGTTAGTTATTATATGAATAATACATAAGGATGCAAATGCATGCTTATGTGATGTAGAAGTGATGATTTTAAATGTGTAATTTGGCAATCAATTTTTTGGCCTTTTCTGATCTTTTATAAGTTTGATAGGGTGGCTTTTTATTGGGGCTTTATTAATCTTGCTCTAGATTTCTAGAGGCTTTGCATGTTAAGGTCATTTTTGGGGGGCACAAGGTGATTATGAAAGGATGACCTTGAGCTTAGATGGCTCATGCTTATGGATTTTCATTGCATTGAGTTTGTTGGTGAGTATAAAGGGTTTCTCTTTGCCAATTATGACTCAAAGGGTCTCTTCAGTGGTTTGGATAGACTATTCTAAATTTTGATTGTTCAGATGATAGTTTAAAAAGAACTTTAGCCCTTTGTCTCTAGGCTGGGGTTTACTGGAAGGATGTTTTAAGTATGTTTTTAGGATATGAGGCCCAAGGGCAAGACAAACTATAGCCCCAAAAGTTTATTCTTAGTCTTTAAACATGAAACAAAACCCTTGCAAAGTTTCATCTTTCTATGTAATCCTAGGAAATCTTGTCGTCAGTTCCATTCATTTATTAAGGATTATCAATTAAATGATAAACATGATGCAACATGGGATGCAGGGATTATAAAGACTTTTTAAGAAATAAAGTGATTATGTTTCATTCAAAAGAAAAAAAGTACAAGTTATGACAAATTATGGGATTATAAAAGATTTTAAATACAAAAGAGTTTAAAAGAGCTTTTCTAGTTGCTTAGCTCCTAATGCTGATGGCATAAGTCTTCCACTGAGCGTTTTTGGAAACCTATCTCAAGCAGTTAATCCTTTTGATGTTAGCTAACTCCCAAAATGATTTTTCAGATTGCCGCATGGTGGGATGAAGGCCTTGAGGTTAGGTAGTTCCCATTTTTCAGGTGCAGGTAAGGATGATGTTGACATAGAATAGGTGAATTAGTTTATGATTTGGTGTCTTGATCAAGGATATGAGTATGGGGTAAGTTGGTTTTAGTATAGGCTGGTGGTAGTTTGGGCTTGATTCAATTTGGATAGGGGGCATCTAGTCACTTCAGTCGCCCTTTTGGGTTTTCAACTTAAGTCGATTTATTTTCCTAGATGCCCTTTTGGGTTTTCATATAAGGTTTTTTTGTTTTTTATTTTTTTGCTTTTTTTTTAAATAGTGAAAATAGAAAGAGGGTAAGACGCTTTTTAGGTTTTCATCCTAGGATCCTTTCAGCTATAGTATTTCTTGACAAAATCAGAGTTCACTGGGTTGGATAAGTCACTGTTGTCCATCTTGGTTAAGATTAGGCTCATCTAGAAAATATGCACTTTACCACATACAACTTTTTCCAGTTTAAAGTCTATTTTCCTTGAGCATCTTTATGGATTGAGAAAATTTGTTTAAGTACCAAGTCATCTTTTTAAAACTAACGAGGAAGACCTTTTTGTCATGCACTCTCATCATGCACTTTTGATACATATGTCCATGACAGATGGCTTTCATTCTTTTCTCTTCAATGAGATTGAGCTGCTCATATCGATTCTTGACTTATTCAGCCTCTTTAAGTTATGATTCCATTAGGACTCTGAGTAAGGTGATTTCAACCTCGATAGGTAGGATAGCCTCTATTTCGTAGACTAAAGAGAATGAGGTATCACCTGTAGAATTTCATATTGCTATGCAATAGGCATGTAATGCAAAAGGTAACTTTTTGTGCCAACCATGGTACATATCGGCTATCTTTTTGACCATCTTCTTGACATTCTTGTTGGCTGTGTTAACTACCCTATTCATTTTCAGATGGTATGAGACAAAATTACGATGTTAAATCTTAAACTAAAAATAGATTGCTTACATCTTTTGTTTTTTAGGTTGCATGCATTATCAGTAATGATCTATTCGGATAGACCATATCAAATGGTGTCCTGTTTCACAAATTTGCATACAACAAATCTGGTGACATTAGCATAAGAAGCTACCTCTACCCACTTGGGGAAATAATCGATAGCGACCAAAATGAAGCGGTACCAATTAGAAGCCTTAAGGGTAATCAGTCTGATCATATCCATGCCTCATATGGAAAAAGGCTAAGAACTATCATAACATGTAAAGGTGTCAGCAAGACATAGATTTTATCTGCGTAGATTTGGCATTTGTGGTACTTTCGAGCATCGCCAATGCAATCCTTTTCAAGAGTCAACCAATAGTTGCCTATAAGTAGGACCTGTTTCGCCATTCGGTATCCATTAGCATGCATACCGCAGATTCCTTCATGGACTTTTTCAGAATTCTTTTTGCTTTAGAGGCATCCATGCACCGAAATAATACTTGATCCCAACCTTTCTTATACAAAATTTGGTCATCCAAAATGAAGTTTGTAGCTATCCTTGGAATATTTTTTCTTTTCAATTTTGGTAGCACATTGAGGGTATTATTGATCCTTAATGATACCATGGCAGGCCATCCTTCTCTTTTTCAACATTCTAACAATGTGCTGTGGCTATATAGATACTCATCTAAAAGGGAGCAACATCTGATTCTTGATTGACTGTGAACATAGATGACAAGGTGGCTAAAGCATCAACAATTTAGTTTTTTTCTCGAAGTAAATGTTGAAAGCTAATATCATCAAACTCTTTTTTGAGTTTTGAGATCAAATTTTGATAATAGATTTTTTAGCATCATGTATTTTCCATTCTCTTTTCAGTTGGTACATAACAAGGGCTAAATCTCCAAATACTTATAGTGTTCAAATACCCCTTTCAATGGCTACTTGGAGGCCCATGATGCAAGCCTTATATTTAGATATATTGTTTGTTCGATTGAAGTTCAGTCTTATAGTGAAAGGGTAGTGGCTTCCATGAGGAGAGATAAGAATTGCCTGGTTCTATGCCCCAGTACATTCGAAGCTCCATCAAAGTATGTTTTCCAAGATGAACCACACTCAATAGTGTTCTCTACGTTGGATATGCACATCAAGTCTTCGTCAAGAAATTCAGTCTAAAGGCTAATAGTTATCTGTCACTCAACTTGCCAAGAAGTCTGCTATTGATCTACCCTTGATGGCTTTTTGATTCACATACAAAATGTCAAACTTGAAAAGCAAGACTAGCCACCTAGCTAATCTCCTTGACAAGGTAGGGGCTTTGCATAAATACTTGGTGGGATCGAGTTTAGCGATTAGGCATGAGCTATGGTACAACATGTATTGTCTTAACCTCTGAGTTGTCCAAGCTAGAGCACAACATAGCTTCTCTACGGCTAAATAGTTCTTTTCACATTCTATGAACTTCTTGCTCGAGTAGTAGATAAATTATTCCTTCTTCCTTGACTCCTCTTATTGGCCTAATATACAGCCCATTGACTTGTCAAAAACTGATAAACATAAGATTAAAGGTCAACTGGGCACTAATGGCACTGAGTACTAGAGGATTCGAAAGGTAGTGTTTAACCTTATTGAAGGCTTTTTGGCACTTTTTGCTCCATTTCCTAAGATTTGTTTCTAAAATAGCCCAAAGATTGGATCATATTTATTAGTTCGCTGAGATATAAATTGAGCTATGTAGTTTAAACTTCCCAAGAAACTCCTCACTTCTTTTTGAGTTCACAATGGTGGTCGATTTTGAATGGCCTTAACCTTGTTGGGATCAATTTTTATTCCTTTTTTGCTTACAATGAAGCCTAATAGTTTGCTAGATGTGACATCGAATGTGTATTTTGTGGGATTTAACTTGAGCTGGTATTTGCAAAGCCATTTAAAGAGTTTTTGCAAATTAGTCACATGTTCTCTCTCCTTTGGTGATCTAGCGACCATATCATCCACATAGACCTTAATTTCCTTATGCATGAGATCATGGAACAATGTTACCATCGCCCTTTAGTAGGTTGCCCAGTGTTCTTGAGCCCAAAAGGCATCACTTTATAGTAAAAAGTGCCTAACATGGTCATGAAGTTGGCCTTCTGCATGTCTTCAATGCCATTTTGATTTGATTATAACCTAAAAATCCACCCATGAAGGAAACAGTGCATTTTTAGTGATGTTATCTACTAGGGTATCGATATGGAGCAAAAGGAATAATCTTTTAGGCTAGCTTAGTTTAGATCCTTATAATCTACACACAACCACACTTTACCATCCTTGGGAACTAGGACTATATTAGTAACCCATTCAGGATATTTGGCTATTTCGAGAAATCTTGCTTTAAATTGTTTCTTCACTTATTTAATCTTTAAAAGCATTTCAGGTTTCATCGTTCTAAGCTTTTGTTGTATGAGCTTACATTTGGGTTTGAGGAGAAGTTTATGGACCATAATGCTGATGTTATATCCGAGCATGTCCTGGTAGGACTAGTGAACTTATCCCTATATTCTTGAAGGAGACTTATTAGCTCGATTTAGGTTGATGGTTTTACGGAGGTTCTAATTTTAACTTCTTTTTTATCTTCTTTTATACCAAGGTTTATGGTTTTAGTGGGTTTTTCATGCAGCAATATATGTTTTTTATGGTTTTAGTGGGTTTTTCATGCAGTGTTTTTCTTCCTATTCAATTCATCTCAACAGGTCTAGAGGTATGGGTTTCTCTTTAGAATTCTTTTTAGACTCGACCTCACCAATGCATATTGGTTGCTCGAATTTGATTTTTGAAGTTTCAATACGAATATTCATGTCACCTTCATCAGGGAACCTAAAAATATGAAAAAAGAACAATATAGGTGGAAAATATGCAAAAAAAAGTCTAAGATTTGGCAAGAACTATGAACATAAAGGATGAAATGCATAATGATTAATCATTTTTGTTGATAATACTTAATAAAATATGTCCATACAAAAGATCCTACAATTCTTTTGGGCAGAAGAATGTAGGTTTAGTTTATAACATTTCTTTAAAACATAATTAAATAGTACGAGAATCCCAGTTTCAGTCCAAACACTTGGAACAAATCATGGAAGGCACAAACCAGACTCTTGGTTTAGCACTAATGTCTTTGGCTCATCTATTGTAATGATAGAGAGATCTCCAAATGCCTTGATCAGTATGGGCATAACATTAGCAGAGTAGTATGAGCATATCATTAGTTCATAGACGAGCCATCTTTGTTTCATGGGTCTTTTGAACTTGTTTTCTTTTTTTTTTTTGTGGACTGGGCTTGAATCTTAACCCTCTTTTATCGATCTAGTTAAAACTTTCAAGGCTTTGGCAATCCCTTGGAGGTGTTTTCTAGGTCCTTTTCTAGCCTAGGCATGTTTACCGATAGTTAACTTTACACCTATATGAGTGCTCTTTGATAGGCGAGGCTCAACCATTGGCAACCCTTCCTTGACATAAGTGGCACTGACAAACTCAAAGGATTGAAATAAAGATTCTGGAATATCTTTATCAGGTTTAAAATATGGGGCATCTGTTGAGGTAGTTGCAATGATATCTTTTTCCCCAATACTGACAAATTTGTCTTCGATGATGAATTTCAACTTCTAATGTAACGATGATGGTACTACCCTCGTAGAGTGAATCTAAAGCCTTCCCAATATGTAGTTGCATGATGGAGCAATATCCATCACATAAAAGTCTACTTCATAAGTGCATGGGCCAATTTGGAGTGAAAGTGCTTGGGCTAATTTGGAGTGGAATGGTAATGTTTCCTACAACATTTTTGCAATTTCCATTGAATGCTCACACCATCGTGCAACTATTCTGGATGTGAGACACATTAATAGGGAGATCGCATAACACCGTATCATATTTAGAGCTGACCTGTTATCAATAAGCACCTCAGGCAATATGCTACCTTTGTAGTATGTAGTGATGTGAAGAGCCTTATAGTTACTTTTTCCTTCATGAAGGATGTCATCTTCACTAAAAGATACATAATTTTTTACAATGATGTTGCCACTAGGGATCTAACTAACCTATGAAGATGTTATGAAGGACATAAGCCTCATTCAAAACCTTGAAAAAAGCATTATTCTGAGCTTTAGAGTTCAACAGCAGTGACAACATAGATATCTTGATGTGTTGCTTGTTCAGCTGATTAACGATGCTATATTCACTGTGCTTAATGAACTCAAGGAATTTCATAGCTTTTTTCTCACTTATCAGCTCCTTGATAGCTATCAAATCTGAGTCTTTGCTTGCAAGCTTTGGTACTTGAGGAACAAAAGTAATTCTTTTCCTAAGTTTCACCTCTTGATGCATCTAGGGCATAAAATCTACCATTCCAAGTTAGGTGGTTTACCCCTAAAAATTCAATGTTTGCTGCTTGCTGACTAGATTCTTTAGTGATTAAGGTTTTGCTTTCATTTTTCCAAGGAACCACTTTATTATCTTTATAAAGGCAAAGAGATGAAAGCGAATGATCATCTTTGGTGTAGGCCAAACGAGGGTAGCTTTGACTCTCAGTTGGTTGTTGAACAAGACCAGTGGCCTTCCAACACCATAAATAGGATTACTCATTTCCCTCTCAGTGGCATTGATAGACGGTAGGGCATTTGCAAACTTAGTATGCGAGGCTTGCCTTTTACCATAAAATTCGATGCGACCTTCTTTCGTCATTCTTTGAACACTAGCACGAAACTCTTCATATGTTTGAAGAGTAAGGCTGTAGATGGTGTGAAAATCACAAAAGTTATTGGTTTTTTCTTCTGCCTTTTTGCACATGTTAACCAATTTAGCTTGCACCAATATTTGTCAGACCAAATTCATTAGTGTTCTGACCTCTTTTGCATTTTCTACAATCTCCCAGTTATCTTCAATGGCCATTCTTTCGATATTAAACTCAGTATGAACTTCAGATGAGTTAGCTCTAACGATGTATTTCAGTTTTCGCCCAACCTTATCTTTTTCTTTTCATTTGCCTTTGAGGGCATCTCTTTTGTTCGATTCACTTTTCATGGCTTCATCGATCATTCCACCTTATATGACCACATCCGTAAAGTTTTTCAAGCTACTCTTTACTATTTTCTCATAGTATGGGGCTTGTAATGTGCCGATGAATCTGACTATCATTTCTTTTTCTGTCAATAAATGATGAATCTGGGTAGCTTGTTCCATCCATCTCCAAGCATATTACCTGAAGTTTTCATCAGCTCTCTTTTCCATGATCATGAAAGAAAGACAATTTGAGATCTAGTTGTCAGTAGTTCTCTCCTTATCTATGGCAATAATAGATAGACCAATGTGTTTCTCCTACTTCTTATAGAACTTAATCTCGGACTGGTCTATCATCCCTTGGACCATTTTTAAAAATGATGGGTAGTGTTAAAGAACATGCTCTTGATTGCAGTGATAGCAAGAAGGTTTAGTAGCTTTCGTACATTGGTTTTTAACATCTGACACTATTCTAACTTTCACATCGGCTCACTAGACCTTGGTCATCGGGGTTTTGACTTTTCTAATGCTCTTTTTGACCCAACAACCTCTTTCATTGATTATCACATTCATTCTTAATTCCATATGCTAGGAAGTAGATTGGCTCTGATATTTGGTCTAAGCCCCGATTTGACCTTAATTACATATTTTTTTAGCAAACCCTATACCTTTCTCTTAAATGAGGTGTGATTCTCAATAAAATGACCTTATGCTCTGCATGGTACTCATAATAGGCATTCTCATTGTACCATCTGGGATACGATGGTGATCTTCGGTTTATGCTTATTAAAGCCACTAGTTGACCTACTAATGGACAAGAGTAAATCTCTTTGTAGAAGTAAGGGAGTGGGTCAAAATGCTTTATTTCTTGGGGTGCTTGTTGATTGTTTAGAGCTCTTGCTTTGTTCACGTTATGGGGTTATGCACTTTGGACTACGTTTTAACCAGTATTTGGTGTAAACTCATTGTTGGAATGAATCCAGCAAAATAAGCTTATTGTGGTTTTAGTCAGTAAGGGTTAAAACCTAGGTTCAACATGCAAGGTACACAGCCTGCGTTGGATGCAAATTCCAATTAAATCTGGCATGACTTTTGCTAATAGCATTCACCCCCTTCTCTTTACCCTTATTTCTTGGCTTCTTAACCAACCTAGATCATTCTTTAATGGATATCTTGCCATTTTTGATTGCGTTATCGATAATTTCGCCTTATATATCCACACCGATGAAATTTTTCATGGTGTTTCCTACTAACCTATCATAGTAAGGAGCTCACAAGGTGCCAATAATGCAAATGCAAAAAAGGACAATTGGATAAAGCGGTAGCTTCACTGATGGTGTGTTTCATTAAAGCAATAAATATCCTGACTACACATGATTACATTTGGAAATGCCTGACACAATTACATTACTTTATTACATGCTCCAAGAAATACAACAATTTTTGTTCATGGGCTTCGATGGGTGGAATATCATGTGTCAAGGATCAGGCCACGTCCATCATGTGCTCAGCCTCTAACTGAGCTACCTAAATCTGCTCGGTAAAATGGCAATAGTGATCTTGATGGTTCTAGTGCGCCTGATTAATCATCTGTAGCCATTCTTGCTCTCATTACTCGGAAGCTCTTATTAGTTCATCAACTTGGCATTTACAGAGAATGCTCTAAATCTTGGATTCTAAGTGTCAAAGTCGCATTCTTAACCTGGTTTACTTTTAATTCTCAGACTCGAGCTTCTAAACATTCATTTTTTTAATAAGTTGATACAAAGACATGAGCTCTAACAAGCATTTCTTTATTAACCCTTACCTCTTTTTTCCATCGATGCGACTTTTTTTTTAGGGTAGTAATTTCTATATCCTATTCAACTGATGACTTTTCAAGGTGCCAAGACTTGCTTGTTTTACTTAGGCCACATATCTTTAGTCAAGCTCTCAAGATCCTTAGTGAGACAGTTATTTTCTTTGACCACTTAATTTATTTCACAATCCTGAAGATAAAGGTTTATTTCTATTTGATCTTTTCTTCTTTTGAATGAGTGATTTTCTTGGTGAAGGTCATCTTTTCTTGCTCGAATTCTCATTTAAGTAATTTAATCTCAAAAGCAAATCCATCAATTAGTATTTGTGATGTTCTTACACCAAAAAAGGGCAAGGTATCATTATTGTGATGAATCTTCCACTCATCATATCTCAAAGTCATGCTACTTCCTCTGCAATGCCTTTCCATATTGGTTTGTCTCTATCCATGAAAGGCTAGCTAAACTTTTGACTTGTAATCAGGCTCACCATTGTTGAAATCACATTGGTCTAGGCCTTGGAAGAAGGAGATGAATTGTCAACACTGGAATTGTCAGAGGACCAATGTGGGTGCAAAACTAGTGCTTCCCTATAATCCCATAAGTGGCACACAACTGTAATCCCCACATCGAAACATGATTATTTGTGGTTAAAACCAAAGAGCCTTCCATATCATCTCTTCCCCTTCGAGATTTCAGAACTTCTGGACCCACGGTTCTTTGAACTTGTCTTGGGCCTATTCCCTCTTAAAAACATTAGAGATAAGGCTAGGCAAGAAGTGGTATGACATTCTCTTCACTTCAAAGAGAAATAACTAACAAGCCAAAAATGGAGAAGTGGTGTGCATCTAATGAATCAACCCATACCCATTTTCTTGTAAGAACTAAAAGCTCAAATAGTTTAAGCAACAATAGATAATGCAGGATTGATGTTGCAGCATAATAAAAAAAAATGAGGTCTACTATTGTCCCTTTAACATAGCCTAATTTTTTTTAAAAAGACAAGACCATATATCGCTAGAGCATAGATATCTTGAATTTTTTTGATATCAATGGTTTTTGCCATTGCTTCTTTCAAACTGGCCTATGAGATGCACTCACTACTCCCATTAATTTTAATATGATCCTTAATCCAAGATTCCATTGCCCTTAGAATTTAAGCTAATCTTTTCTTGAAGGTTGGAGGGTTCAAACTTTGCAGTATATTCTATTAGTCTTGGCTCATTCAATGTCGAGTAACACGATATATTCATCAACTATGGGGACCAAATCCTCATGATTAAAAGCGAAGCATTGATATGCTGAGTTTCAAAACTAAAATGCTGCTCGTAACAGACCCACATCCAAACAGACCTGGAGTAAGAAAGCTATGTCTCTGTATTTCTTCATGAATGATTCCCTCTCGGTATTATTCTAATCTAGCCATATATGCTTTAAATTTTACTAGTCATTCTGATAATACCCTATTTTGACCCTTTTATGCATTACTGAGATATGCCTCGAGTTAAGAACATCCTCATTTCACACTGTCAATGCTCTGCCATGCTTAGACTTCTTCAAAAGACTTTATGTCAGAAGTGGACATTGCTTCATAATAGACATGCTAAACACTGAACCATTGGCCAATTATCCCATAATGATGATGATTATGATGAAATGATGCATTCATTTAAAAAGAAAAGCAAAAAGGGAAATGAGGTAGTAATCATACGAAATAATAAACATAAAGATAAGGGAATGAAAGAATAACAATGAAAGTGCATCACAAAATTTACCCCAACAATAGGCGTTATGATGCCTAGGGTTGAACATGATGATTATGAATGATGAAATATTGAACGGACCATATAATAGTGTGTTCAAGTTAAAATTACCTTTTAACGAGGTACAAGATACCTCATAAAACAAAAATTAACCATTAAGGCGGTGATATTCGTTCATCACCATCTATGGTGAGTACATATTTAAGCCATCATTCGAATAGCATGATAGCTTATTTTGGTCAGATATAATCTTTTTTAAGATGACATGGCAGGGCAAGTGATGGCATTTGCTTGTTACCACTAACTTATTAAAGAGGATTTACCATCAAATAGAATAGCATATCCTAAGGAAATGATCATGAAAATAATAATGACAAACATAGGTGACAATGTTCATCATCATCTCCCATATAACCATGGTATATAGTAGTAAAGGTAAGAAATGTTTCCTCGAGTGACCCTATTACCCAAGTTATTCTAGTAGCAATCTGGTGTAATTTGACATTGTTTGGCTCATAGGGTTTATTATATGGGTTTAAGTTGATGCCTAAATTTGTATCTAAATTGTTTTTCCATCTGGTAAGGACAGTTAAAGCACCCTAATCCTTGGCCCATCATGGCTTTGATTTGATCCGATGGATGTATTTCCCTATGCCAATGTAAAGGGGGACTTATGAAAGACATAGATAATTTACACTTTGAAAGGTCTTACCACGTCTATGTGGGGGGTTACAAAGGTGGATGGCTCATGTTCTTCTAATAATTAGGATACTAACCTTACCATGGTGTTTGGTGGGAATCTAGTGCAAATGCAAGTGCACGATGTGTGTATAGGAAATAATCAAACATTTTTTATTTTACCTATATTACCATACTTATTTAAATCAACACTTATTCAAGAACAAAGTAGTCCCTAACAATCACAAAACAAAGTCACAAAAAGTAAAAGGTTGGAAAATAAAAATAAAAGGGAATTATAATGAAAGCCAAAAAACCAAGTGTCATGCAAGACATAGCTATTCATAGCCTTAACTCTCTAAGTTCCCTCAAGTAGAGTTGTTGAGTTGTTGCCTTGTATGCTTTTTCCTTTCTCTCCAGAATTCATAGTAGGCGTGCATGACTTAAAGATATATGGTAGTGTGGTTAAG